>JAJIBD010021799.1:0-271538 GCA_021461705.1 Cryptotis parvus
CCAGGCTGTGACATTATTTTGAACAATGTTACAGAACTGACATTACCTTTATGCCATTCATATTATATCATGGCTAAGATAATTAACATCAACCTGACTTCATGTTCAAGTTGACAATTGTTACTTGGTTGACACAGTAACTTCCATGTTTCCTTTTATTCTCAATTGTTGGTCGTAAGTTACCAACCCTTGCCCATACCCCAAGGAAAGGATTTAATATCCACCTTCTTTTTTTTATTTTTTTTAAGTATTTTATTATACCACCGTGAGATATACAAATAAAAAAATATACAATTAAAAGTTCATATTTGGGTTTTGGTCATACAGTGTTCCAGCACCCGTCCCTCCACCAGTGCCCATCTCCCACCACCAACGTCCCGGTTCCCTCCCCCTTCCCCAGCCCAACTCCATGGCAGGTTCTTTATTTCTTTCCATTTCTCTCTCTTTCTCTTTTCCTTCCCTTCCAGACTATGGATTACAGAACATACATTAAAAGGTTGTCATGTGTATCCTTTTGCCTCTATTTAATGCTCAGTTCTGGGTTGGCATTAGTTCCCTCGACAATTATTAGCACACTGTTCCATTTTCTGTCTTACCTAACCTCTGACTCCCACACGTTTGTGATAATTTCCACCTTTGACAAGACCTCCTGATATATGTTTCACTTGACCTTGGATATTGGTATCATAATATGTACATATATATTTATGCCATGCACATAAATGCAGTCATTCTGTATCTGTCTCTCTCCTTCTGGCTAATTATGCTCCAACATAATCATCTCCATGTCCATCCATTTATAGGCAAATTTTATAACTTCATTTTTCCTAACAGCTGCATAGTATTCCATTGTGTAGATGTACCAAAGCTTCTTTTATCCAGCCATCGATTTTCGGGCACTCTGGTTGCTTCCAGATTCTGGCTATTGTGAATAATGCTGCTATGAACATAAAAGTAGGGATGGTGTTTCTGCTGCGTATTTTTGGTTTCCCAGAGTAGATTCCCAGGAGTGGTATGGCTGGGTCAAATGGGAGTTCAATTTCTAGTCTTTGGAGGAAAGTCCATATTGTTTTCCAGAAAGGCTGTACCAGCCCGGCATTCCCACCAACAATGGATGAGTGTCCCTTTTCCCCACACCCACGCCAGCACTTGTTGTTCTTGCTCTTTTGAATATGTGCCAGTCTCTGTGGTGTAAAGTGGTATCTCATTGTTGTTTTGATTTGCATCTCTCTGATGATTAGTGATGATGAGCATTTTTTCATATGTTTTTTGGCCATTCGAATTTCTTCCTTGCTGAAGTTTCTGTTCATTTCTTCCCCCCATTTTTTGGATGGGGTTGTTTTTTTTTTTTGTAAGGTCCACCAGTGCCTGATATATCCTGGATATTAACCCCTTATCAGATGGGTATTGGGTGAATATTCTTTCCCATTCTGTGGACTGCTTTTGTATCTTAGTCACTGTTTCTTTTGAGGTGCAGAAGCTTTTTAGTTTCATGTAGTCCCATATGTTTATCTTTTCTTCCTAGTTGCTTTGTTAGTGATGTTTCACCTTTGAAGATGCCTTTAGCTTCAATGTCGTGGAGGGGTTTTTCCTATTATTTTCTTCAATGTACTTTATGGATTCAAGTCTGATATTGAGATCTTTAATCCATTTTGATCTGATTTTTTGTGCATGGTGTTAGACACAGGTCCAAATTCATTTTTTTACATGTCGCTGCCCAGTTTTCCCAACACCACTTGTTGAAGAAGCTTTCCTTACTCCATTTTAGACTCATTGCACCTTTATCAAAGATTAAATGATCATGTGTTTGAGGTTGGGTGTCAGGATACTCAATTCTATTCCATAGGTCCACAGGTCTGTTTTTATTCCAATACCATGCTGTTTTAATTACTACTGCCTTGTAGTACAGTTTGAAGTTGGGAAAGGTGATGCCTCCCATCTTCTTTTTCCCGAGGATTGCTTTAGCTATCCTTGGGGATTTATTATTCCATACAAATTTCAGGAGCGTTTGGTCAATTTCTTTGAAGAATGTCATCGGTATCCTCATAGGGACTGCATTGAATCTGTACAGAGCTCTAGGGAGTATTACCATTTTGACAATGTTGATTCTCCCCATCCATGAACAGGGAATGTGTTTCCATTTCCTTGTGTCCTCTTTTTATCTCTTGGAGCAGTGTCTTGTAGTTTTCTTTGTACAGGTCCTTTACATACTTGGGTAAGTTGATTCCTAGGTATTTGATTTTCTGTGGCACAATTGTGAATGGAATAGTTTCCTTAATATCCCTTTCTTCTCTTTCGTTATTTGTATATAGGGAAAGCCACTGACTTTTGGGTGTTGATTTTGTATCCTGCCACTCTACTACATGTGTCTATTGTTTCTAGGAGTTTTTGGGTAGAGAGTTCAGGGTTCTCTAGGTATAATATCATGTCATCTGCAAATAATGATAGCTTGACTTCTTCCTTGCCTATCTGGATGCCCTTGATGTCCTTTTCTTCTCTGATTGCTATGGCAAGTACTTCCAGTACTATATTGAATAAAAGAGGTGAGAGTGGAAACCTTATCTTGTCCCTGATCTCAGGGGGAAGTCTTTCAACTTTCCCCATTGAGAATGATTCTCGCTGTGGGCTTTTGGTAGATGGCTATAACTATCTTGAGGAAAGTCCCTTCAGTTCCCATTTTCTGGAGGGTTTTTATCATGAACAGGTGCTGGATCTTGTCAAATGCTTTTTCTGCGTCCATTGAAAGGATCATATGGTTTTTATTTTTTCTTTTATTGATATGTTGTATTATGTTGATTGACTTGCAAATGTTGAACCATCCTTGCATTCCCGGGATAAATCCTACTTGGTCATGATGTATAATCTTCTTGATGAGTCTTTGGATTCTTTTTTGCTAGTATTTTGTTGAAGATCTTAGCATCCGTGTTCATCAGGGATATTGGTCTGTAGTTTTCTTTCTTTGTGTTGTCTCTCCCTGCTTTGGGTATCGGGCTGATATATGCCTTGTAGAAGCTGTTTGGGAGTGTTTCTGTTTCTTCTATTTCCTGGAAGAGCTTGAAAAGGACTGGTCATCCTTAAAGGTTTAGGTTCACTAGTGAATCCGTCTGGACCTGGGCTTTTAGTGTTTGGGCAGACTTTTAATTACTGTTTCTATTTCCTCAATGGTGATAGGCTTATTCAGGTATCAGAGGTCTTCTTGTTTCAGCCGTGGGAGGTTATAGGACTTCAGGAATTGATCCATTTCTTCTAGATTCTCATGTTTCACGGCATACAGGCTCTCAAAGTAATCTCTGATGATCTTTTGGATTTCTGTGGTTTCTGTTGTGATATCACCCTTTTTATTTCTGATTCTGTTTATTTGGGTTTTCTCTTTCCCTGTACTTACAAGTCTTGCCAATGGTTTGTCAATCTTGTTTATTTTTTCAAAAAAACCAGCTCTTGGTTTCATTAATCTTTTGGATTGTTTTTTGGTTTCCAACTCATTGATTTCCTCTCTAAGTTTTATTATTTCCTTTTTTCTGCCTGGGTTAGGCTCCTTTTGTTGGTCTTTTTTCTAATGTCTTCAGCTGTTTAGTCAGGTTATTTATGTGGGCCCTTTCTTGTTTCCAGATGAATGCTTGCAGAGCTATAAACTTCCCTCTTAACACGGCTTTTGCCGTGTCCCATAAGTTCTTATAATTGGTTGTCGGGCGCTCTGCGGGGTCCCCCGACAGTGCCGGGAAGCGAAGTTCCCTTCTACCTCGCCGCCGGCGAGGAATGGATGAACACTCAGGGATCCGATGAGGTTTTAAAAGACTTTACTTATCACAGGTTCAGGCATGCAAATCAGCAAAAAGGAAAAACCCGATGCTTAGGATTCCAGGCTAGAACCCCAGCCACGTGTAGGCCAAGATGGCGACCACCACGTGTATAACTTCCAAGGGGAAAAACGCTTACAAGGCGAGATTCCACCGGGAAGAAGAAGCCCCGGGCGGGAACCGGCAAGTTTATACCCCCCCGCAACTCAGACCTTCCTCCCATTGTTATGGAAAGCAGGGGAGGGTCCAATGCCCTCAGGTAACCCCTCCCTGCATCTCACCTAGGGCCTTTACTGTGCTAATGTTTTGAGCCAGGAAGGGAAGGCCTTTGAAATGTAGAGAAGGGGGTTTCTGAGATGGCATGTCACTGTACCAAAGATCAACACCAATGCCAGTTAAATGTTTCTCCAAGCCTTCACAAGTCTCCTCTACTTCATTGTAGTTTTATATTTTATCAGGGAGCCATGCTTGTTTGTTTGGAAGCAAACAGCATTTCTCTCTGGTCTAATTACTTAGGTGTCCTTACGTGGCCAGGCTAATATGCTGGTAAGATCTAGCTAGTCCCACGATGATTGTGATAGCATGGGAGAATATTTATACCAGCTAGTACAGCATACATGGTCGGATAAACTGCCACATTTAGACTACCCCCTTATCTACAGAGTGATCTGCGGGAGGCAATCCAGAGCAGATGCAGCGGCCCTTAGGAGTCCTGCAACAATTGGTGTCTTCATTTTCATTTGTTTCCAGAAATCTTTGGATTTCCTGTTTGATTTCTTCTATGACCCATTTGTTGTTCAGGAGTGAGCTGTTCAGTTTCCAGATGTTTGGTTTGACTCCCTGTTTCTGTGTACGGTTAACTTCCATTTTCAGTGCATCATGGTCTAAAAAGATAGCTGACACAATTTCTATCTTTTTAGTTTTATTGAAGTATGCTTTGTGGCTCAGCATGTGGTCTATCTTGGAGAATGTTCCATGTGCACTAGAGAAAAATGTGTATTCAGCTTTTTTTGGCATGAAGAGCCCTGTATATATCCACTAGCTCTCTTTCTTCCATTTCTTCCTTAAGGGCCAATATTTCCTTGGTGAGTTTCAGTCTTGTTGATCTATCCATCGTTGATAGAGCAGTGTTGAAGTCTCCAACTATTATTGTGCTACTGTTAATGTCTTCTTTGAGGTCTCTTAGCAGCTGTTTTATGTATTTTGCTGACCCCTCATCGGGTGCATATATGTTTAGTAGTGTAATTTCTTCCTGGTGTACATACTCCTTAATTAATAAGAAGTGGCCTTCGTTGTCCCTTCTAACCTTTTTCAGCCTGGAAGTCTATATTATCTCATACTAATATGGCCACACCAGCCTTTTTGGAGGAGTTGTTTGCATGGAGAATGGTCTTCCAATCTTTGACTCTGAGTCTGTGTTTGTTCTGATTATTCAGATGCATTTATTGTAGATAGCAGAATGTTGGGTTCAATTTTTTTAATCCATTTTTTCACTCTGTGTCTCTTAATTGGTGCATTTAGACCATTGAAATTGAGAGAGATTATTGTCATCGGATTTTGTGCCATCTTTCTTTTTTGTGTTTGTTGTGCTTATGGGTTTGGTGGCATTACAGTAGACCCTTCAGTCCCTCTTTTAAAAGTTGGTTTTTGAGTTAATGAATTTCCTGAGTTGTTGCTCATCCATGAAGTTGTGTATCTTTCCTTCATATCTGAATGTGAGCCTGGCCGGATAAAGAATTCTTGGTGAAGCCTGCAGTTCATTGAGCCTTTTCACAATATCCCACCATTGTTTTTGGGCTCGGAGTGTTTCATCAGAGAAGTCTGCTGTAAATTTTAGAGATGTTCCTTTGTATGTGATTTCCTTCTTTGATCTTGCTGCTTTCAGTATTCTATCCCTATCTATAGTTTTTGTCATTTTTATTAAGATGTGTCTTGGAGTATTCTTGTTGGGGTTTTTTTTAGCTGGTATCCTCTACGGGCCTCTTGGATCTTGAGGCAAGCATTCTTTAGTTCTGGGAACTTTTCAGCAATTATGGCTTTGACAGTTTCTTCTTCATCAGGGTTTTCTTCTTGCCCTTCTGGGACCCCAATGATCCGTATGTTGTTTCTTCTGGCTTCATCCCGATTATGTCTTGTTGTCTGTTCGGTAATTGTGAGCCTTTTTTCTATCTTCTGGTGTTGTGTAGAGAATCTTTGGAACTTGTCTTCGAGATCACTAATTCTTTCTTCAGTAGCTATTATTCTGCTATGATGGCCTTCCACTGTGTTTTTTTATTTCATTTACCTCATTTTTAATATCTGTCATTTCCCTTTGCATTTTCCTCACTTCTTCTCTCATGTCCTCTTGTATTTTATTGATTTTGCATTCCATTGCTTCTTTGAATTCCTTTTGAATCCTTAACAGTTCTTTCCGAAATTCTTTTTCAGAGAGGTTATACACCTCATTGGTATTGCTAGACTCATCTGGCCCAGTGACTTCACTCACAGAGCTTGATGGAATTTTTGCGTTGCTTTACCATTATGACTATTGTAGGTTGCAAATGTGAGTTCTTGGGTGACTAGATAGTACAGTTAGTAGGTGTCTGGCCTGTTTGCAGAGTTTGGGTGGGTGGAAAGGATGTAGGAACCAAGGTTCACTGGTACCTCATGCAAGGTAGGTAGGAAGAGGGTCAGCTGGACGCCGCTAGCACCCGAACGGTTTTGAGTTTTGAGATGTTCCCAGAAGCCGCAGGGCCCAAGGGTCAGTCTGGGGTGAAACCAAGGCAGTTTGCCTTGGTTCCCCATTGATGGAGTTTCTGCTCTTCCCTGGGGGCAGCTTGGGGTCTGCAGAGATGCAAGAATCACACACACACACACACACACACACACACACACACACACACACACACACACCTGTGGGGGAGAGTGGAGGCGTTCCCAGAAGCGCAGGGCCCAAGGGTCGGTCCGGGGGTGAAACCAAGGCAGTTTGCCTTGGTTCCCGTTGATGGAGTTTCCGCTCTTCCCTGGGGCATCTTGGGGTCCACAGAGACGCAAGAATCACACACACACCTGTGGGGGAGAGTGGCAATATCCACCTTCTTAAAGGAAGAGTAGTACTTAATTGATTGATCTGCATGATATAAGACTGGAAAATACTATATGGAATATAATTCCATAATGGAAAAAATATCAAAGATGGACTTTTAAACCTCTGAGCTGTCCACGTCTTTGATATTTTTTCATTATGGAATTATACTCCATATAGTATTTCCCAGTCTTAAATGAAGCATAATTAAGAGCCAAGCTATATATATTCTAAATACTCTCCCATTGCTCCTTAACAGGAACTTATTCTTGCTTACTAAATTCTGAAATCTGTGATGTTTGCTGTAAAGAAAATACAGCATTTTGTCCCAAGTCTGTAAGACTTTTACCTGAAATAAAGAGGCTAAGTCTTTTGTCTCTTAAGTTTCTTGGGTTCTTGGAAAATTAAATTACTGTTATGAGCATTAAAGTTGATAATTCTTTCAATATAAAGTCTTAATTTTAAATTGCAAGCTGCTGTTCTAACCTCCCGGATTGGTTCATTTTTTAATAATGATAATTTTGCTTTGCAGCCTGTTGATCTTGGTTGATCTTTAATAAAAATAACCTTCCATTGCAGCCTGTTGATACTTTAGCTGGAGATAACCCCTTTCTCTCTAAAAAAAAAAAAAAAAAATTAAAAAAAAACTGCCTTGGAGTGAGTTTAAAGGTAAAAACACCTAAATAACCCTCCAAAAGAAGGCACTATAAAATATTTTCTAAGTGTTTAGTGTGAAAGTGTCTTAATGTTTCCTTGAGGCTTTGAAGTGTTTAAAGGTGAAAGCACGTGAATAACCGAGAAGGTATTTTTGGAAGAATTTTCTAAGGTTTTTATGTATAGAAATGACTAATGAAGTTTTCTGATGTTTCGAAGAAAAATGAAATGGATTCCCGTGTATGATATTCAGTGTTAAGGTTTTAAAACTTAATGAGTTTTCTAACATGTTCTAAACATGTTCTGTTTGCAGGTAAAAAAAAAAAAACCAAAATAAAAAAGGAGAAAAAGGGTGAACTCCAAGTATAGTGCTCAATATCAAAACCTGCTAACAACTAATAAAGATTTTTAATGCTTTTGTTCAGAGATTCACAGGAAAAGAACTTGGCTGCTGCAACTTCCTTCTATGATGTCCGAGGCTTTGGACTCTGTTCACAGTGCTCATTACAAAAAAAAGTTTGCTAAATCAATGAAAAGTTTTCATGATGATTCTGTTCACAGGACAAAATATTGGAATGCAGTAAACTTGTGCTACAATGCTCAATACTCTGAGATTCCTAAAACAGTGCTCACTGCAAAAAACAATAATTTGCAAAAAAGTTTTTTCCTTATGTTTTCTTTCACAAGGTGTGTGTGTGTGTATGCGTGTGGTGGCCAGTATGTTTGTGAATAATGTTGTGTCTGTGTTATGTCTAAACTACTGCCTTCTCAATTGGATTCATCAGCTCCTTTGCTGACCTATTAGACGCCTCAATTTTGATTCGTCAATTCTCATACTTATCTCATTGCTCACCTGCATTGGAGCTTCTTTATGTTCTTCTCTCCATACCAGACTTGGATTCCTGCCAAACCCCTCATGATCTCTATTTGTGATTAATCTCGAAAAGTGTTTTTCTCACCTAAAATTAAGTTATAGGTATGGTTACCAGTGCCAGTGTTCCCTTGCTGAAGATGCCTTGTGAAATGCCTGTACCGCTGTTCCAGAGACCTATTCCGGTGCTTGAGAAGTTTGTTCCAGTGCTCCTGAAACCTGATCCAGTGTTCCTGATAATACATCCAGTCCCTGATGATTGCTCTCCCAAGACTCATTCCTGTCTTCACCGATGCTGCCGTTCCAGAGTCAGTTCTTCGGACCTTGTTCCAGAGATGTGACTTCATGGGAAATTGACTCTCACTCATTTAGGACAATACAGACTGTAGTCTGTTATGACCAAACAGCCAGAGACATTTTACTATGAACTTTACTTGGTTCAAAATGAATTTGGACATTGGGACAACATATGATATTACCTTGTAATTGGAATTGTTCCTTTTCTGTATCACTCCTCTGTATGTATTATTTAGAATACTTGTATTTTTATATTTTTGTAAACAAAAAGGGAGAGTTGTTGGAGGACAGATTTAGCTAATCTGGGAGCTTTGTTGTTTTGACCACACCCAGTTTAATCTTATTTAAGTCAAGGTTCATTCTAATAAGACCTCTCTTCTATGTAAACACTGCTAGAGGGTATGGCAGTTACAGAAGTCACCTTGATTGAATAACTTCTGACTTATACATCTACTAAGATTTCTATGTTTTCTAGATTGGGCACAGCTCCTCTTTATACCCACTGCACCCAGCGTGGGACAGTTAGAATTTACCAGGGAGACTACCACCCTGGCTACGCTGAGACTATAGGAAGACTATAGGAAGGATCATACTAGTTTGCTCTAAGCAGGCGAGTGTGACCCTTTCAGTACAGGAGAACGAGATACTCAGAATCACCCTGGTGCAGATAATAATAAGAAGGACCTTGTGGGTACCATCTAGATTACATGAAGCTCATGAAGTTAAGATGTATTACTTTTATATCCAGCCCTCTCTCTCTCTCTCTCCAGTGTTTTACATAAGAGATAATCTCCTTAGTCCTTGTCATAACCTTTGTTTATACCTGCAATAGGGTGTGGCACTACACTCTGTTTAGGGTTCTTTGTTGACATGAAAACCTCCTGATTGGATTACTTTGGTGTATATAAGGGGCTGACTTGAGGCCCCTTCACCTTTTGCCCCTTGGTTCCTCAGCCTTCAGCTTTTGGCTCCTGTGGCTTTTGGCTTTTGGCCTTTTGCTCTTTGGCCTTTTGCTCCTTCTTCTGGGTAGGACTCAGCTCGGGTGAGATCCTCTCTCTCTTTGGTGGGGAGACTTAGGCTCTTTTGTATGGTCTAAGTTCAGACCAGAGCTAGAGTTTGTTCATTATATTGGATTGCTGTGGAAGAGCTTTTGTACTATTAAAAGCCATTTTTGGAACTGCACCGGATTCGTGAGTTTTCATCTGTTCTCCGGCGTCCTCGGAGGTAGAAGACAACCTCTGTCCTGACACTGTCGGGGACCCCGGCAGCGTTCCCCGACAATAAATACATAGCTTATAATAATCTATTTAAGTGGTTATATATAAATATATGCCATTTTATATAAAAATGGAAAATATACCACAAATTAGTAATTTTTATTAGCTGACTGCTTCCAATATGCTGAAAATTGACTAATGCCTTATAATTTTTATTTCATGATAATTTTAAGTTTGTTCTTTACACTGCTCTGCAGTGTGTAAAGTTCTTGCCTTACCTGCTGCTCTCTTGGGTTAGATCTCCCGTACTGTCTGTGGTGCCCTGAATCCTGAGCAATCCCTGTGAGCAGAGCCAGGATTAAGCCCTAAGTACTTCAGAATGTTCCACCACTCCCCATTAAAAATCTCTGAGGGAAGTACCATGATTCTTATTTTATTATAAATAGAAATTGATGTTCAGGGAGAGAAGTAATCTTCCCCAAGATGGCATGACAAGTAGCAAGATTGGGGTTTGATCTTAGGCTCTTTGATTATCAACTGTGAACCTGGTAAATGGTTGTAGATTGACTGATTAAACTTGGGTCGGGGGTGGGGGCGATTAGAATTTGATGATTGGACTAGCAACAACTATTTCCAGAAATTACACACAATCACACCTGATTGAAGAAGACAGGTGTTACGATATGCTTGCATGTAAAGGAGCTGCCATTTCAAGTCAATAAAAAATCATCCTGTCATTCAGGTTGATGAGTGAAAACAGTGGCATGTCCTGAACTCTGTGAAGCCAAAGGACCGTTCTCCAATATTTGCTGCAAGTATAGATGGATTATATTGTCTTATTTCACACTCTTTGTGCATCTTGTATATAGAGATTTACTGTTTCTTGAAGGAAGTAGTATTCCTAAGATAGTTGCAAAGAAGGGGAAAAATAAGAGTCATCATAGGATTAACACTTCCATATCATAATTAAGAGGTGTGAATTAAGCAGGTGAAAATGAATTTCTGCATATCTAATTTGTCCAATCACCTTTCTAATTTGTACCCGATCAGTATTTACTTTTGTTTACTTTTAGGATTTTCCCAAGATACCTAGGAATCTAGATATTAACCTGAGAGTTCTTGACAATGACTTTCCACCCAGATGCCCATGGAAATAAGCAAGATAACTTCCATAGTTTCCCTTTGAATTGGGCTCTATCTGCAACTTCTGCATCCTGAGTGGGATTCAAGATATCCACGAGCTCCATTGTTTCCAACTCAAATGATGAGACTTTAAGGGCCTGGTAATGTTAGGCCCTACTAAGGTCCCAACTTAAGCTCCGGGTCCTTGATAAACAAGTCATTGAGCATGCATATCTATCCTGGTCATCTGGACAGTATAGATACAACATTGGCTGTGGGCAGGATGTCTTCAGGGTTGATTAAGCACGTGACTGGAACAGGACATACCAGTTCTCTTATCTTTCTTTAAGTTTGCATGACCTTTTTAGGATGAACTGTTTGAAATACGTTTTTTTCTTTAAGCTTATTGGCTATATGGATTTGCGCAGGTTGTGATGCATGTAATGGCCTCGGAAGGCCTATATAATCCCTGCTTGCCTTCTCCCCAGAGTTGAACCTTCTCACTGCCTGTCTCAGTGAAGCGATTGGCCACAGCTAGCTGGAATAAACCCTGTGTGTTATTGCATTACGAGTGTGATTCTTTTGCCATCCGAGATGGGGAAGTGGACAAACAGAGCGAGGGCTCCAACAGTAATAATCCTGCCCTGCACAAATGGACATCTGGCTCTAGAAAGAATAGGTTAATGGTTATAACTCTGAATTACCACCTGGTCTGCCACTTGTTGCAGTCTCACTGGAGCAGAAATTCTGGGACATGGGAGGCTGAGCCTGCATGACGCATGTGTCATGAGGGAAATCTGAGTTGCCACTCTGAAACAGACACAGGATTCCTGGATGCTTCTTTTGCTTCGTTTAGAATTTCAGTTACTGAACATCATCTGAAAATCTTGCTGCCTCTCAGGCTGGCCTGGTCTGGCCCACAAGCTTCTACAAAATTTCCAGAATAAAAGTTGAGCGGGGCCATGCATGCTGAAAGTCACCTTTTAGAGCAGATCTGATTGATCCTCCTGGTTCCTGGGTCTCTGCTGTTCCACACAAACGCAAGTGCCAATCTGTCCGCTGAAAACAGGCCTTTTAGTTTAGCCATGGTGAGGTGTGTGTAACTGAGCCCAGAGGACAAACACACACAACTATGCATGTCTGCCCCCTCCTAGACACTCAGCAACACCCCCACTTACCCCCTTCTTTTCTGTCTTCTGAAATTTAAAAGTGAAAACAGAACTTTTGACTGTGCTTTCTCCCAGTAATCCTCAGTCAAGGATGACTGTCTGTCACCCTTTCTTTCCCAATGTAAACAAGCACCGATCTTTTCATTTCAAGCCTTGACGTGGGGAGACAAACCCATTCTCCTTTCTGCTTTTAGGCTGGTCTACAAAATGCTTTAAAACTTCAGGTTACACACAGCAAGCCTGTGCGGGTGGGTGGAAAGGACGCAGAGGACTGGCCCCATTTCTCAGCTCTGAGTTCATTGATTTGATACAGCTTCTTTTGTTACTGCTGAGATGGGGGCAGGGAAGACTTGGATTAATAAAAGCATGAAATAAAATACACGTGTAAAATGCAGTAAATAACACGGAAGGGTGTGGGGGGGGCGAAAAGTAGAGGACCAAAGAAGCTTGTATAAAAATGGAGGTTTCTGTGGTCTGTAGTGGGGGTTATTTGGGATATAGTAATATACACACCTCAAAAAATTTGGTGAGCAGAGCAGACTGATAGATTTCCAAATTAAAAGCCATGCATGAGAAATTTATTTCCAGGTGTGCATGACCACTTAATATAGATGCCCCATTATCCCTCCCCCACAATGTTGCCATGAGCAGTTTCTCTAACAATCATATTGTAAGGTTTTGCCACCCGATGGGGTGACTGACTGGGAGCCTCGGAATACTGCACCTACCAAGGGAAAACTCTGAGAGACCAAGTCCTATGCAAAAGCAAGGGTTTTATTAATAAGCGAGTATACTCGGGCTCATAGCATGACCCCAAGTGATCAGTGGCTAAGAGCTCCGAGCCCTTTCAGGAGGATCTTTTAAGAGATAATTCCGCTGCTACAGAAAAGCCCGCGCATAACCATCCAATAGATTTAAAATATTACATCAAGGTCTGCACGAGGCAGCCAATCACTTTGTACCAAGTAACCATCACCTTCCAATCAGATCATACTTAATACTTCTTTCTATGTTTGGCACGGCATGGGCCCAGTCTCCCCAGTCTTTCGCATACCACACCAAATATAGAGAGGAACGTCAGACACAACTTCTCGGGAACGTTTGTCTTATAGCCCTCCCTGGAATTATTTGCTTAAGGCCCTTCCTGTTGTGCTCTTGTTGAGCCATCATTTTATCAGTTACTCCTAGTACCTGTTTTTGTGTTCTGCGGGCGAGGGGCCATTCTTTCAATATCGTCACTCATTCACCAGAGGCACTCTGTATTCTTTTGAGGTGTGGCAAACAATACTCTCAAAAAATGCCAAAGAATTTGACAGTGCTTCTTAGACTTAACGTAGTACATGAAAAAATCATTAAAAAACTTCTATTTTAGCTAAAGACTTTGAGAAAAGCTTTCACACTTTTTGAGAAGAGCTGAGGAATTTCTGTGATTTGTGATTATTTGTCAGGATAAGGCAGGTATGGACTACCTGAGCTCTGTCAGAAACTCTATAAACCAAGTCCAACTTCATAGGTTTGGTACTAAGGTAAGAGATAACCTTGTACTGAAGGTCTTTCCTACATCAGTGGTACATCAGTCCTTTTATATCTTCCTGCTAAATGATTTAGTTACTCTGGATCATTTTCATTTAAGTTAGAAAAAATGTGGTCATCTTTATCACAGAGACTAATGAGAACAGATCTGAAGCAAAGCCTATAAGGTAAATTATTAATATTTTAATTGCCTGGACCATTCAGTATTTCTTTAAGGATGGTAAAAAGGAAATCTGATGCTCTGACAGGTATGAATGATGATTGGATTTTTCTAGCTTCCTAAAAAAAGTCCTCTGGGGAAGTTTCACATTAATTCTATGCAGTGTAAAGGGTTACATTTAAGTTATTTTTAAGTGGTACCCATAGACAAGCAAAAAGGTGAACTGAAATTCTATCTCTCTTGCTTTTTCAATGCAAAACACAAAATCCCATGAATTGAGTGAGGGACCATGCCCGCCATCCTTATCAGATGTTTTCAAATGCCTCAGAGTTGTATCCATTGTCTCCACATTTAACTGACAATAAAGTGCTTGTTGCAGTTTGCCTTTCACAAAAAGCTCAGGAATCATCACAGCTACTCAAGATTCACAATAATTTCCTCCTAACTTACTTACAGAAGATTTTTCTTTTAGTATGTATTTTCATGTCAAGTCTGATACCTTTCTGCTATTATAAAAATAATGTAAAATAATATAAAAAATGTAAAATTTCAGGGAGTTTAAAAGCTATGTCAGGCTCCCATCCTTTTTTACTCTCCAACACTTTGCATTTTTTGTCATTTTGTTTTTATTCACTGTCTCAATGAACAATGTATCTGCATACCCTTTTAATGGTTCTGTTTGGGTAAATACCTTTCTAAGTCAGCGACAGTATGTTCTTTCTTAGATTTCTTTTAGCTGAAAAGTGTTTGTACAGTTTGTGTACGTGCTCCTGGTCTTTCCCTTCCTTTCCACTTCCTTTATTCCCTTTTAGAAAACTCTTTTACAAAATAAAAAGAAAAGCCAATGACTGAAATTGAATAATGCTGTAGCCTGTCAAATAAATCAGTGAGCAAACTCATTGCTGAGACTGGAAAGTGAATGGGTGCGAAGCATGTGCTTATTATTCTTAGAGAGGGAGAAAGGAGAACACCTTTTGAGGTGGAGACAAATAATTTCTTGCTTTGCAGCCATAATTATCACTAATCTAGTTTTAGCTCCTCCTACCTTCCCACCTTCCCTCTTGATTAAATGAAATAGATTATCTGTGTATTTTTCACTTTAGTAAAGTTGGTCTCTATCTATCCATTTAACTATAGGGTCAAATACTGAGAATAACTGCTATTATTGCACTGCAGACTGGTATACAGACTGGGATTCAGATATCCAGATTCTAAATCACAAGTATTAGAGATGATCAAATGCTGCCTGTAGCCCATTGTAAGATCTATAATGCAAACATTTTCAGTTAAGCCATTCGTCAGTTCTCAGTTTACTTACCGTCTATATCTTGTTCTGGAGGTGTTCACTGCACTCTGTGGGAGCTGGCCAGGTAACAAATGCAGAGAAATATGCCTAGAGTAAGAAAATCAAATACAGAAATATATGCAAACAATTTTTATTGTTCCTGAGCTATGGTATAGGGATGTAACCTGATATAAATATGTAAATACACAAATATTTTAAATTCAAAATAGAAAAAAAATGCAAGTTGAAAAATAGAAACAATGATTCTTTCAACACAGCATCCTTTTATGCATATTAAACCCATATGCCTTCCCTCATTTTTTCTGAAAATATAACTTTTTCAATCTGTCTCTTATTTTCCTACATTGAGTATAGACGCAGGTTCAGAGAAGTAATTCTGGAGTATAAGGGAGAAAATGGTGAGCATGATGCTAAGTGGCAACTGATATTAAACCTTAGAGTTAGGAAGGTGATAGGTCTGTGGTGGGATCTGTGGTGACCTGGAGAGCCCAGGCCCCCTTTGCAGCCGGCAACCACCACTCAACTCCAGACAATTGCTGACACTCGTTGACACATAGGAATGTAGGACCTGTGTTATTAATCTTCTACTTTCTCTAGGAAAGCTATGAGTCTGGATTTTTGGTAAAATTCTTGCACTTTTCAATGTTTTTCTATTTTACAACACAGTTTGGGCCAAATGAAACATGTCTGGGTCTAAGTAACATTTGTGAACTGCCATTTTGCTTTCTCTGGACACGTCTATGGGTTGGCACCTATAGTTGGCAGGACAATTCCAGACCACCATCTCTCTTTGTAAATAAAATTGCACTAGAGTCCAGCCACTCTCATTTGTTTATGGAGTATCTACGTCTGCTTGTGTGCTCTAGTAGCAGAGTTTACCAGAGTAGTTATACCAGAGATTGGCCTGCAGGGGCAAAAATATACACTATTGGAGTTTTATGGAAAAAGCTGGTAAACCTCTAGTATAACTGGATCTGATAAAATATGAGCTATCAAGAAATCCCTTCCTTATTTTGATTTGATTCGATTCAGCATTCTACTATTTTTATCTATTGGTCTTGTATCTGTTCCTGGTTGGCCTTAAGCTGTCACATAAAACATTTGAATCACTGAAGATTTTTTAGTTGTTATAATCCAGGTATGTGTTGAACATCATTCAGATTCACAAACTCTCCAAAATTATATAGAATTTTTTTTGATAAGTGGCTTATTTTGGAACAGTCTGACATACCATGTGTTCATTCAGAAAGGTGAAGGATCTCTCTAGTAAATTGCAAAATCCAAAAAACAAGTATCAGAGGTGATTGGAATACAAAGTGAATAACTTAAATGAGGTCAGGCTATGAGAAATTAACTTATGACCTGTATTACTGCATTCAAATTTATCTTTGCTCATAGATTATCAAATACAATTTGTCCTATAAAGTTCTACACTATCCAATCTCGAATTCGACTCTTTGTTCTCCTATACCCATAACACTGTGCCTGTGGGTCCTCATGAATTGCTCAGGCAATTCAAATTCCTGTCCTTGAACCCTTGAACCTGCTTTCATCCAATATTTATTGATGCACCATAATTTACAAAGCTGTTAATAATAGAGCTTTATGCATACAATATTATAACATCATACCTATTACCAGAATTAATTTTCCTTCACCCATAGACCCCATCATCCATGGACCCCATTCATCAATATCTCCACATTCTCTTCTCATGGCAAATTCATTTCTTTATTCCAACTCTCAGTTTCTGTTGCCTTGTACCATTTGCTATTTCCTTACTAAATCTTTTAATTTACCATATATGAAAGATTTAATTCTGTATTTTTCGTCTCTCCTCTGGCTGACTTTATTCAGTGTAATATCCCCCTAATTCCATCCATGTAGCATCAAATTGCAAGATTTCATCTTTTCATATAACTGAGTACTCTTCCGTTGTGTCTATAAGCCACATTTCTTAATCTAGTTATCTTTTCTTGGCCTTTGGGCATTTCTTGGGCATTCTAAAATTTGGCCATTGTGAATAGAGCTGCAGTGAACACACGAATAGAGAAGTCTTTCCAAAACTGCTTTTGAAATCTGGCTGTTTCAATAGATGCCACGAAGTTTAATTTCTGAGTTATATGGGAGCTCAGTTCTTAATTTTTTTTTTTTACGAGTCTTAATACTGTTTTCCATAGTGGTTGAATATTGCCATGGACCAAGGAAGAGGATTTTTTTTATGTTAGTATTTTATTTTTATTTTTTTAATTTTTTATTATACCACAGTGAAACACACAATTACAAAGGTGTTCATAATTGGTTCTTGGTAATACAGTATACCAGCACCCATCCCTCCACCAGTGCCCCATTTCCATCACCAATGTACCCCACCCCCTCCCGCCCACCCCCAGGCTGCCTTAATAGCAGGTACCCCAGTTTCCTCTCTTTCTCTCTCTGCCTCTGTCTGTCTCTGTCTCTGCATCTCTCTCTCTCTTATTTTACACATTGTGGCTAGCCCTGCAGGTGTTTAGAGTATACACAAAGAGACTTAAGTGATAAACTCTAAGGAAGAGGATTTTATTCTGTCTCACATCCTCACCAGCATTGATTATTTCTGCTCTTTTGTTGTGTACCAGCCTCACTGGTATGAGTGATAACTTGGTGCTCTTTTGATTTGCATTTTTCAGCATTATAGATAAGTGATGAAAAGCACTTTTTCTTATACCAATTGTCCATCTGTCTGTCTTCATGATGAAATAACTTTACCTCATTTCCCATTTTTTTTTGGATACTAAACCTTTGTCAAATGAATTGTTAGCAAATATTTTCTCTCAGTGTGTACTGTTTCTTTATAGCATAATCATTTCTTTACAGTACAAAATTTTTAATTTGATGTAATCTCATTTGTCAATTTTTGCTTCTGTTTTCTTGGAGCATGGCACTTAGTCTAGATATATGCCTTTTCTGATATTTCATAGTTAAGTCTCCATATCTGAAGTAGAACGAAGAAAGCTCACTCTCCAAAAGGTACCAGAAACCAGGCCAGCCACATGCAAAAAGAAAAGAAATCACACAATACACAAAAGCAGATTCAAAATGGATTATAAATCTCCATATCAGATATGATTACATTAGTAATATTAGGGAAACAGGCAGAACCCTGCATTACGTTGTATTCAGAGATATTTTAGATGTTTTAGGATTTTTGCACTTATTCTTTCTTCTGCCTGGCACATTGATTGGGCTTGCTCACCCCATCCCAGATTTTTTAACATTTTTTATCATACCACCGTGAGATATACAATTACAAAGATGTTCATGATTGGGTTTCATTAATACAGTGTTCCAGCACCCATTCCCTCCACCAGTGCCCATTTCCCACCACCAATGTCCCCTATTCCCTCCCCCCCCAGTCTGCCTCTATAGCAGGCACTTTTCCTTTTCTCTTTCTCTCTCTGTCTCTCTGTCTCTGTCTCTCTCTTTCTCTCCCCCCTTATCTTACATATTGAGGCTTTCCCTACATACAATTAGGGATTATCATGTAAGATCTTTGCCTAACAACCTGGTTCCAGAATCTATTCTTTTTTAAAAGTATGCTCTGTTTCTTCCCTTTTGAAGTTAGGAATTATGAAACTGAAGCATGGACACTTTATGTAGGCTGAACCTAAAACCTGGAGGCTTTAAAAGAAAACTGGAAAATTGTGAGTGATCCTGGCTACATCTCTCTCTCTCTCTCTCTCTCTCTCTCTCTCTCTCTCTCTCTCTCTCTCTCTCTCTCTCTCTCAAGGTCTCAGCAATGTTCCTGACAGTCTTGGAGTTTAGTGAAGTCCCCATTTGCATCTAGGGCCAGTGACCATTCCCAGGATTCAGGAACTAGTCCACAGACTCTTGAAAGTCATTTAATCTGTCTTCTCTCTGTCCTGACTCCACCTCACTCCAGTAACCTCTCTCTCTCTCAGCCAGCAATTTCTCCAAGAGGGTCCCCACTTTCTCTTCTCTCTGCCAGCAAACTGCTTCTCTGTCTCTCTCTAGGGCAAACTCTCTGGCAAACTCTTTCCATCCTTCCCCTCAGCACTCTACGCACTCTCTCCCAAGGCAAGCCCAGGCTCCCTTCTTTTTAGATCTGTCTGGCCAGGATCAGAATCCTGACCATCTAACTGTTTAACAGTTTTCTTAACTGCTGCCTTATAGGCAGGGGACTGTCACCTTACAGGGGTGTTATCCAACACTCTCTCAAATTGAATTATGTTCTTGCAGTGGAGATGGATTCTAGTCTTATGGGAGAAGTGTTGAAGGTGCTTTGCTGCTCCCGTGACCTAACTTTCCTCCATGGAGAAGATGGACTGTATTTGCTCACTAAAGTATTGAAAGCCTGTTCCATTCTGAACCCTGCTAATCGTACAAAGCCAACTGCACTGTGGAGGGCAAAGTGTTAGTATCACTCTTAGGGGCCAAAGTGTGTAATAGTTCTATACTAGTCAGCATACCACACTGCTAGAGGTGACCTTGTGAACTGGTGATTATCTTATTGGAGGGAAAGGATTTTGGTGTTTGGCAATTTTGTGAAATGGCTTTCCTCTCATTATGGCAGACCATGTATCAGAGAAGAGAAGGGATTACTCAGTCATGAGAAAGTCTACATTGGAGAGCTTGGTGAACATAGATGCGGGAATAGAGAAAATAGCTTCCCAAAGTTTCATTAATATTCAGGGAAAGAATACATAGTAATAGATCTCATACACTGAACATACATATTTATGGAATCCTACTATGTGTTGAGCCATGAACAGAATATTGTGCCTGCTCATGCAAGAACTTTGTCATGAAAATAAACTTAGATTGCCAATTGTTTTCAAAAACAGGGAAGGGAAGTATAAACATAATGAATTCTAATGGGTGTAATGTGAAACATGCCATAGGGGAGGTGTGGGAGAGCCTAATAGACAAGTGGCTGGGATAATTAGGGTAAATAGCATAGTTTCAGGAAGGGAGAAGTGCTTGGAAAGAAACTAAGTGATCAGTGAGATAGGAAAAGGAGATACTTTAATTTGGGTGATCGGAAGAACTTTTCTTTGAGATAACTTGTGAATGATGAGGACTCAGCCTTTTGTGAACTCTTGGGAACAGTGTTGTGGTGGGAGGTATACCTAGACCAATCTCTCCCTTTTCTTCCTAAATAGCAGTGGCTACTTTTCAAATGCCTCCCTGTCTTGGACAGTGTTCCTGCTCTCGTCTCTCTTTAGTTTGCCAGTGGAGAAAGATCTAGTATTAGAAAACGCCTGTGAAAGATTATCAGGTATTATGTCAAAATAATTGCCTCACTCTCCTTTGACTATTTCAGTACAATCCAAAATTGGACTAATCCATAATTAGCACAGGTGTTTTTGGATATGTTAGCACTTCCTTTGCCCTAGGGCCCAGAAACCATCTGTTTAATAATCTCTTATTTGTGACCAGGTTTATGTCATACGTCTTAAGAAGGGTCTCCAAAATTTCCGACAGTGTTGCTGGATTTAGGACTCTGGAGTTGGACTTGCCCTCTCTGGCTCTTCCAGGATTTCTGACTCTGCTTCAGTGACCACTTCTTTTTGTCCCTTGAATACTCTGAGATCTGATGTGCAAGTTCTGGAATTTCAACTAGAGCAGAATATAGACTCCTGTTTCTGTTTCTGTAAATAGGCTCTGTGAAAACTTTTCTATAGTATTTTTTACAGAGCTAAGGGAAGTAATCTACAGTAAAGGCAGCTGGTTTGCATGTTGCTGACCCTGGTTCAATCCCTAGCACAGTATATGGTTTCCTGACCACTGCTAAGAGTGACCCTTGTGTACAGAGCCAGGACTAAGCTCTTAGCACCCCCCAGGTATGGCATCAAACCCCAAAATACAAACTTATAGTATAGTTTACATTACACCTCATTAGAGTCTGATATATACCCTCCTTCCAGGTTTTGTGAATAACATTTGGTAAACTGAGTAGAAAAGAGTGGCTTTGGCTCTTGTGACCATGATTAGATGGTAAGACATAGGAAGGTAAAGGCAATATGTACTACTGAAACAGTATCGTTTAGCAGAATACCTAGCATGAAGTTGGTGTCCAGTAAATATTTGCTCACAAGTGTAACAAATATGTCTTGATCATCTACAAAGTTCTGGGAGATGATTCTGAGACTGCAAAAAGTTCTAGTCAATGAAAAGCATCTTCATCCACAAAAATGTATGTAAGCAGGTTTTTTTACAGATTTTTAATATATCCATTGTGAAAGACAAACAAAAAATATTATAATACATAAGTAAATTATATTAGCATTTGAGATAAATTGGAATGAGAATACTAAAGCTGGCTTTGAGAGAATTTTCTCAGATAGGTGCCATTGGAATAAAAATGGGAAGAAGTGAATTTTCTGGGGAATATCAGAGCAGAATGAAGTTAAGTTAAAGCCATAAAAATAGTGGAGGTTATCTGAAAATTCAAGGAATAGTAAAATTACCAGACATGCAGGACTGAGAGGAAAAGTACAAAGAAATGAAGTTATTCCATAGTAATTAAAACAGTATGTTATTGGGATAGATGTAGACTCTCAGAAAATAAAACAGACTTGAGATCCCAGACGTAAGCCCTCAGATATATGGACATGTAATCTATAACAAAGGAGCTGGAACATGAAGTGGAGCAAGGAGAGCATCTTCATTAAATTATGCTGGGCTAGAGGGATACTACGGTGGTTAAGGCACTTGCCTTATATGCAGTCGACCTTAGTTTGATCTCCAGTGCCACATGAGATCCACCAAGCATCACCATAGTAGCCCCATATGCACAACTGGGAGAAGTATTAGTGTATTTGGCCCCGACTCTACCCCTCTTCAGCAGTGGTAATGGAAATACTGGACAGCCATATGCAAGATAAAAGAAGAAAAGAAAAGGAAATTTGATCATAGCTCACACTATGTGTCGGGGAGGCGCCGCCGGGTCCCCGACAGTGCTGGGAAGCGAAGTTCTCTTCTACCTCCGAAGCCGGCGGGGAATGGATGAAGACTCAGGAATCCAATGCAGTTTTAAAAGGCTTTACTATCACAGGTTCCAATATACAATCCAAGAGCAGGGAAAACCTCCGGAATCTGGGTTCCCAGCTAGGCCCCAGCCAGGTGTAGGACAAGATGGCTGCCACCACGTGTTGAGGCCCAACAGAGAATGGAGAGGACGGAGAAGCAAAACACCAAGGGAAGCCGAAATGGCAAAAGGGGGAAAAAGAGAGAGCCTCTTTTTTTTCTTACAGCTTATTTTATAGCTAGAAATCCGCCCAAACTCCCCAGCCCAGCCCATTCTGGGCTGGGCTATCTAGAGATGAAAACAGGAAAATAGCTCTATAGAAATGTAGCAACTTCAGGAGACCTTCAGGCTGTTTACAAGGACCCAGAGCTAATTAAAAGCCTCCTAGCAGAGCTGGGAGAAGCTATAAGCTAAATGTAACTTCCCCTGGCAGGAAGGATCAAATGCCCTCATGTAATTTCTCCCAGCACCTCACCTAATGTCTTGAGCCAAGATCTGCCTGGAATTGCCTTTATAGGGTAGAGAAGGGGGTTTATGAGATGGCATGTCTCTGTACCAAAGACTAATACTAATGCCAATTAAATATTTCTCCAAGCCTTCACAAGAGTCTCGTCTACTTCATGGTAGTTTTGTATTTTAGTTGCCTTTGAATTATCAGGGAGCCATGCTTGTTTGCTTGGAGACAAACAGCATTTCTCTCTGGTCTAATTACTTAGAGATCCAACGTGGCCAGGCAAATATGCTGGTAAGATCTAGCTAGTCCCGCGATGATTGTGGTAGCATGAGAGAATATTTATACTAGCCAGAACAGAATATATAGTCAGATAAGACTGCCACATTCAGACTACCCCCCTATCTATGAAGTGACCTGCAGGAGGCAATCCAGGGCAGATGTAGAGGCCTACCTAGGCTTTTAGGTGTCCTGCAACATCTATGCACCAACGTGTATTAAAGACCTCAAGATTAATGAATGAATCAAGAAGTTGTGGTATATATAGAATTCCTGCACTCATTTGCAGGATATAAGAAGATGGTACAAGACTAATTTCAATGGCCAGGCAAAACAGAGACCAGGATAACTTGTTAATAGTTGTAATATACCACAAGTGTGTGGGGGTCAGAGTTAGGTAAGATAGAGAAGGGACCAGTGTACTAAAATTATTGGAAATGCTAATGCCATTGAAAGTAGACAAAGGGGTACACATGATAATGACTAAATGTATGTATTGCAAGCCACAGTGTGTAAGAGAAGAGAGAGAGAGAAGAAAAGTATCTGCCATAGGGACAGACTGGGGTGGGGAGGGGGGAGGGAATCTGGGGACAGTGGTGTTGGGAAGGGCGCACTGGTAGAGGGATGGGTGCTGGACCACTGTATGACTGGAACCAAATCATTAACAGTTTTGTAATTTTATACCTCATGGTGGTATAATAAAATTGATAAAGAAAAGAAGTTGTGGTATATATACATAATGGAATATGATGAAGCTCTATGAAGAACAAAGCCATGTAATCTGCAGCAACATGGAGCTAGAGGATACATTGCAGAATGAAGTCAGTCAGAAAGACAGAATGAGATAAAAATCTCTCTCTTATGTGGAACTCAAAGGTACACAGTAAGGTAGCGACAAAGGACCAAAGGCAATATACTGGGTGAACTGGTCCAACAGTTGAGTTGTGGTGGTGGGGAGTGGGGAATGTTTGGGAGGGAGCAGTCTTGTGGTCCTTGGAAGAAGGAGAGGGTACACTGATAATGGGTGTGGTACTGAAATCATGTACACGAGAAACCATTATTAATAGCATTGGAAAATAGGAATTGGGGCTGAAGCGTTTTAAGTCTATAGTTTATAGTAAAGAACTGAGGTTAAAAAAAAGTTCCTATTTCAACCCATAGAAGACTTTAAAGCCAAGAGAGCTGGTTTCAAGTGGTTGTATTTACAGAAAAGTAAAGAGACAAAAACGAGGTCCTGGTACATTCCAACTATAGGAAATTTGGGAGAAGGGGGAAAACCCCGTCAGAATAATGAGAAAGTATATTAGTGAGACTTAAAGTGAAGAGAAACAGGGTACGGGAGCCCAGGAGAGAATAGACTGAAGGAAGGAGTCTATTCTTTTTGATAGATTTTAAAATCTTTTCTCATAGGTAATATTTTTCTTACCTCATCTATTTCTTGATAATGGCTTTAGTATCTCTCTTCTTCTGATTATTTTCCTTTCTAATATTATTTACTATCATAATGGAACATGCTTTGTTTGTTCTGATACCTGTTAGTCTGGGCAAAACTCCTGAACTCTATTGAATTTCAGCCTGAGGGGCTGGGCTATAGGAAATGAAATAACAATGTGAGCATAAAAGCAAAAGCATAAAAGTATACCTTGCATAGGGCACAAGATAACTACACACATTAACTTGAGAAGAGCCTCAAACCACTTCAGGTTATGGGAATGAGGTCTATAATTGTTACTGTTTTTTGGGATATCAAATACGACACAGGTAGCTTGCCAACTCTACTATGCAGGTGGGATACTCTTATAGTAGGGTCTCATCTCAGGCATTTATTGATGAACCACAATGGGGAGAGATTGACTTTTCTGCTGCGTGAAACTCTGATGAGCTGTGGAGTCTGGATGTGGAAAATGATGGCCCTCATGATGTGGGAGTTCCTCTGGCTTCTTGCAAGGCTCTGCTGGGATGGCGGGCCAGGACTAGAACCTGCCTTCCTTCCTGGGCACCTCATGATCAGCTGGGCACAGGGAGATCTGATGGCAGCTCTGCCCCATGTATCTGAGTCTCTGGATAAGGCATACCTGGGCTTGAAATAGACTGCTGAAGGGTGGGACTCTGACAAGCAGGGCTTGTGATCAAGAGTGGTTCAAGTCTCTTCATGTTCCTTTAGTGAGCAGATGCCCTTGGGCTACACTAGCATGTGACAGGGCGTATGGAGATGTTACTGGTGCCCGCTCGAGCAAATCGATGAACAACAGGAAAATAAGTGATACAAGTGATTAACATGAGACCTAAAAGCATTGTGTGTCTTATATCATCTCCCTCCTGTTCTCTTTGTGTGAATTTAATTAACACATTAGATTAATGTTTCATTCTTAGGAGCTGAAGCATGGATATTAGCATAAAACTATCAACCAATAAATGTAACATTAATTAAAAAAAGTTTTTTTGGTTTGGAGCTACTCTTTGCAATACTAGAGGCTAACTCCTGGCTCTGTGCTTATGGGTCACTCCTGGCAGTGCTTAGGGTAAGAGAATGACCACCTTTAGTTCCTCTAGCTTCCTTTGAAGAGATGTTCTCTTTCTTCTAAATGAATTAGTACAACTATAACCACATTTATACATTTACTGATAGGTGATCTGATAAGTTGAAATGTCTCTGCCCAGTTGTTATTTAGTCAGTGATGGTTTAATGTTCCATTTAGTAACAAGACAAGTGCTTTTAGAACCAGCTAACAATTTCTTTTTTTTGAATCATCTTTTCTTTGAGTCCCCCCCCCCCCCCCCCCCCCCCCCCCCCCCCCCGCGGGGCCCCGGGCGGCCTCGTCACCAAACTATGTGGACAGTTCGGGCCCAGTAGGGCGGGGGCCTCCCAAAGCACAGTGCTTAGAGACCACCAGCTCTCCCCCATAGCCATGCTGGGTTGGGGGGGAGGAAGAGCTGGGAGGTGGTGTGGTACCAGGGATCAGACTTGGGGATGAGTGCTTGCAAGGCACGCACTAAAGGTATTGAGTTTTCCCTCCTATCCCCACTGTCTGCTTCTTAAATGGGGGGCCCCTTTTTATGTAAGCTGACCTTTTTATTTGGCTCATATACATGAACGCTGTTATTCCAGTTTGCGCATGTACACAGTGAGGCTCAGGTGAACTCCAGGTAGGATGGGAAGATGGAATAATGAGGTCCCTCCATGATCCCCTCAACCACTAGGGAATCAGCTTGTGGTGAATTGCTTTATTCCTAATGTGAGCACTGAAGAAATGTTAAGAGACCAGTAGCAGCAGACAATAAGAGCTTAATGTTGATTGTGATGCTCCAGGAGCGTACCTAGAGTCTCATTCAGTGCCAGAACCACCCACAAATCTTAGGGAGGTAGTATGCTTCAAAGGTGAGAGAAGAAGTTGTATTGTGTATTTTTATCTTTGGGTGATATCAGAGCAAAAGGAAAATGAATGAAGGACTGGAGACTCAGGGATCTCCTTCATATATTAGGAACTAGTAACTTGGGGCATCAGTGATAACACACTCTCATAAGTAGGCAATTGAGCATACTTTTAATGTACTCTGATCTCCTGGATGGTAGCTTCCGTATCTAATTCTGGGTTCTATGGCTCAAACTAGTTGTTTCTCCAAAGTGAAGGGCATAATCCCAAAAGACACAATCCCAAAGTGAAAGGATCACTGGTGAGAAAGATCACCCTAGTGAGCACTTTCCACCCCCTGCCTTTATCCTTCAATGAACTATCCTAGAGCAGTGGACAATATGGTATTGGGGTTCTCTACACTACTTTAAAAATCTCTTAGGTGAGGTGGTGAACTTGCTGAGCTGAAATCATTTGAGTTCTAAGTCCTCATTCAAAGTAAATTGTATTACAAGGTTATTGTAATAGGAAATACTCTACACAGTACTTACTATATATTGTATGTACCTATACTCTATGGACCTATACTGTAATTGAAATTAGAACTATTTCACGTCTATTGTCCTCTTGTGTTTATTAGATTTCTGATGTCCTCTAAATTGAGACATTCGGTATATTGATAGAAGATCCACCTGCTTCCAGGAGGTGTGGGCCCCAGAGCTAATGATAATTCTCAGTTTCTTGTGTCCCTGAACTTAGAATCTAGAGGGCTTAGAAGGCCCAAGATAAAGAATCACACTCAAAGATTGTATCTCTGGGAGAATAAAGGAGAAAGCCTAAAATTGCAAAATGGAGAGTGGCAGGACTTTTACAGAGAGCAGAACATTAACATTTTAAAGAGCAGAATGCTAATATTTTAAAACAGAGTCTAATTGTTTACTGATAAATCTATTATTCATTGGGCAGAGCTGGTGATTGCTCTCTTCCCATTCCATTTTCCTCTCAGTTCT
The DNA here is from genome assembly GCA_021461705.1 of Cryptotis parvus. Lineage (NCBI taxonomy): Eukaryota > Metazoa > Chordata > Mammalia > Eulipotyphla > Soricidae > Cryptotis > Cryptotis parvus. The sequence goes on from JAJIBD010021799.1 coordinate 27,314, forward strand.
TCAAATATGATATTGCTTTCTCCAAACAAAAATTCTTAGAATAGTAGAATTTATCATAGCTCTTGTCAACATCACTTTTTTCTTAAAGTTTTGGCTGGAGCAGGACAGCAAGAGGGTGCTCATGACATGGCTTTGTGCTCAGGAATCACTCTTCACAGTGTTTAGGGGTCCAGTAATGATAAAGCTTGAGTCAACGTTGGCTGAATGCAAGGCAAGCACCTTAACTTCTGTACTATCTCTTCAGCCCCTTGCCAACAACCCTTAGAAGACACAGATGTTTATGATTATATTTACAATTGGGGATAAAGTCAAAGCCATTGACATACTATGTATATATAAGCATCTTCTCCTTCCCAGGAAAGTGTAACAGTGGTCATAAAATCAGCATCATGTTTTAGGAAAGAAACAGTATAAGTAGAACTTCATTTTCTGTGGGTTGCAGTAGGGACGAGAGCAACTGTGTAACTCACTGGCCGTCTAGATATACCACAATGCCTTTTGAAGTTTATTACTGAGTGATGGTCACTTTTAGAGGCAGAAACTAATCTCCACAGCATTCCTCTGAGTCTTAGATGTGCAATAGCAGATACTATATTTTAGGAAAAGGGAAGAGAAATGAACTTGATATTTTTCAAAAAACTTTTTTTATTGAATCACAGTGAGATACGCAGTGGTGGAATGACTGGTTTCAGTCATACAATGTTCCAATACCAGTCCCTTCACCAGAGTACATTTCCCATCACTAGGGTTTAGTTTCCCTCCCTACTGCCCGCCCCCACCCCCCCCCCATTCCCACAGCGGGCCTCAATGGAAGACACTTCCCTTCTATTTTCTTTCTTACTTTCTCTCTTTTTTCCTTCTGGGGCTTCACTTGTCTTCCTGTTGATCATAGATTTGCCTCGAGCGGCCCCAGTAGCTTCTCCATATGTCCTGTCACATGCTAGTATAGACCAAGGGCATCTGCTCTCTCCAGGAACGTAAAGAGATTCATTCCATCAAGTCATGGGAATGAGGTCTATAATTGTTACTAGTATTTGGCATATCAAATACAACACGGGTATCTTGCCAGGCTTTGCTGTGTGGTGGGATACTCTTGTAGTCACGTATAATCTCTAGTGTTTAATGATGAACCGCAGCTGCTGCAAAGTGGCCATGCGAGCTGGGCTGTGATTGGCTCTTCTGCTGGGTGGAGCTCTGATGAGAGGGGAGTCTGAAAATGGAGGCCCTCATGGTTTGGGGTTTCCTCTGGCTTCTTGCAAGGCTCTGCTGGGGTGGCGGGCCAGGGCTAGAACCCACCATCATTCCCGGTGCCTCATGAACAGTAGGGCACAGGGAGAGCCAGTAACAGCTCTGCCCCATATCTGTGAGTCTCTGGATCAGCATACCTGTGCTGGACTGGAGAAAAACTGGGTTTTTTTTTCCTCTGGGGTTTATGGTTTGTGATATAGGTACTGAAAGATTATCATGTCTTTACCTACTTTCCACATTCAGTTCTTGTCTATTTGAAATATTTTTATGTCTAAGATCACTTTTTATGATGGAATAATTCAAGGAGAACAACTGCTGTTTTCCAAATAACTTATTGTCTCTTGAGTTGCTTTTTAACGTGATGCCACTCTGAGACAAGATGTGTGGGTTTTTTCTTATTTATTTACATTCCAAAGAACCTTTATTGCAATGGTTAGATTTTGTTGACTCACTGTACAGTTTTTATTACAGTGATTGGAAAGATTATTTAACTGAATTTTTTGGGATGATAACAATAATGTAGAGAGAAAAAACTTATCCTGCAATAAAAACTCTATACTCCTTAGAGATGTTGAGAATATTATTCCATCTTGAAAAATAAACAACTTGCAGACTCTCCTCAGCAAATGGTGAGCAAAAGCTTATTTTACTCTAGTCTAGTCTGGATTCTTCTTTTGCTGGTATTTTAGTCATTCTTTTGACTTGTTGTGTCCTGTATTTACTTGTTATGCACTGAATGTTGGTGTTTCCAGGTTCTATATTGAAGCTTTATCCTTTATATCTTCCTACCAATGTGACGGTATTATTGGTGGTGCTATTGGAAATGAATCAGGTTTAGGTGATGTCGTGAAGGCAGGGCCCTCACCATGGATTTCCTGTTCTCACAAGAGACTCCAGAGAGCCAGTTTGTTGTCCTTCTTCATATGAGGGCAGAATAAGGTGACCATCTCTAAGCCAGGAAGAGTGCTTTCACCAAGATCTGAATTTTCTTGCTTTGCTGGACCTCTTGGCTCTCAAACAATAAGTGATAAGTATCTCTTGTTTAAAACATCCAGACTGGGGCTGGAGCGATAGCCCAGCTGGTAAGGCGTTTGCCTTGCATGCAGCCAGCCTCTGCCAGCCTGGGTTCGATCCCCGGCATCCCATATGGTCCCCCCGAGCACCGCCAGGAGTAATTCCTGAGTGCAGAGCCAGGAGTAGCCCCCTGAGCATTGCCGGGTGTGACCCAAAAAAAAGGAAAAAAAATAAAAATAAAAGCCTTAAAAAAATCCAGACTGTGGTATTTTATTCTAGTACCAAGAGCAATCTTCAACATTGCACTTACTAGTATATACCAGGATGATGAGTTGAAATCAGGATCTGATTTCCAATCTCTGCTAATGACATCCTAGAGATCTGTGAAGTAGGGACTCATAAAAAGTTGTCATTGTAAGAAAACCTGGTTTTCCTTCCGCATGACTGTCTGGTGTTAAGAACAAGTCTCAGAAATGACTACTTTCCTGGGATACTGCAGCAGATTTATCTTGTGTTAATCCTTGCAACATTCAATCAACATTTTCTTCCACTGCTTTCTACTCTAGCTGCTCTAAAAAGAGGGCAGGATATTGTATCCTTTTGATGGAGGTGACTATTTCTCTAATGGGTTGGTTAGCAAAAATGGCTTTTGGTTAGACGAACTTTTGAAAATTTTACATATCCCATGTAACACTGTTATATATGCCCAGGCATCAGGGCTTGAATGGAATTAACCACTGTACCCAGCGTACTCTAGAGGCTGTGACTTATTACTTAAGTAAACAATTAGAATTAGTAGAGAGATAGTGTTTCACTGTCCCTCACTAGACGGTTAATTTAGGTCTCATGCCTCACAAAACTCCCAAAACCGGACTAGGAGCTGGAGAAATAGTAGGTAGGGAAATTGCCTTGCACAGAGCCTCTAATTTCAGGTACCACTTATAGTCCCCTAGGTACCATCAGGACTTGTATGTAACCATAGAACCAGGAGTAAGCCCTGAACACCATTTGGTGTAGTCCCAAAGAAAATAAGACAGAGTAACTATTAGTCATGAAAGAAATGTGTGGGAAGTACTTTAATACTGAAAGAGAATACCAAATATTTTAGGGATATTTCTTGCAGGCAACCTTATGCCTACTATTGGAAATAAAATCTTTATATATATATATAGAAAAAATATATGTATTATTATATATTATATATATTAGTATATATTATATATACTAGTATATACTCGTATCATTTGTACACTTGTCTTCCCATTGTTCATTGATATGCTCAAGTGGGTGCCAATACCATCTCATTCATTTGGGAATGGCAAATCCAGTCAGGAATTTGTTCCTGTTTTTGGCATATCAAATATACTATGGGTAGCTTGCCAGGCTCTGCCATGGCTTTGGGTTCATCCCAGGGGGCCCAGTCTTTTTCTATGTCAGACCATCAACCATCCAGGGCCCACAGGGCAGAGCCCTGGGTGTAGACCAGCCTGTCTCTTCTCTGCCATCTGCTGACACAGCCGGGCACCACAGCCACACCTGCAATACCTCAAGGCACTATTAAAAATGAATTATATACTATATATAATACAAAAATATATACTTATATATCAATTTTATATATACTTATATATAAATTTTATACACATACTTATATATAAATTTTATATGTATAAAACTTGAACCCAAATAATAGAAAGAACAAATAATTTCTATACTTAGTCAGCATCATAAAGCAATGCTCTTTCCCACTCCCAAACCGGATGAAGCATGGGATATTCAAGAAAATGATATTTTGAGATAATACATGCTAAGAAAAGTATACAAGAAGGGGAAAGAGGATTTTCCTCATTTCAAATTGCTTACTAAATGAAATTATTAGTCCACTTAGTGCTACTCTAGAGCACTAGAGAGAGTTCGTAGACCATAAAGGGATTTCTCCTATTTATTTCGTGGCACCTTAACTTGCCACTGCTTTCCCCTGTCGAATTCTTATTTTTTTTTGGCAGGGGTACCTAGCTGTGCATGCAGCTGTGCTCCAGTATTATTTGGCTCAGCTCTCAGGGATAACTTCAGGCAATGCTTGGGGAACCATATGTGGTGCCAACAATCAAACCAGGAACCTGGGTGTCCTACCTGCTGTACTAACTTTCCAGTTCCGTTTTCCTAGTTCCCTGTCAAAATCTTAGAGTAAGGGTTTAGCTAGAGCGTACAGTGATATGAGCATAGGAAAGGTTCAAATCTGAGCATTCCATCCTAGCAATCTGGTTGCTGCAGAAGGTAGCTGGATTAAAACTGTCCTTTAGATTCCTCAGTCAGGAGAACAACTTTTGCAGAATGATAACCCCAAGCAGAAAAGGTTGTGGAGAGGAACTTTGGAGTAAAAATACTCAATATGTTTGAATTTGTTAGGAGACTACCTTCACTATATCAGATAGCTGTGGCGCAAGACCTGCTCAGGGTTCTGAAGAATGCACAAATATATCTCAGCAGAGGGTCAATGTGTTTCTATCTACCAGGCATGGGTGAACATATAACACAGTTGCCTTATAGAGAAAGACCCCTTAAGTGAAAGAAAATTACAAGAGCTCAGACACCCAAAGTATATAACCAAATGGGAACAGAGAAAACTAGAAAATGAAAGCCAAAACAATGACTTACTTGATATAGTAAATTCACATATAAATATTAATTAATAGTATATTTATAGGAAAGAAACCAAATCATGATGTTTAGGTAAGGCCTATAGTAATTATAGTGCATGTAGAGGAAAAGTCAAAAGAGAAGAGAGGTCAGAAAGAATGAATAGATACTGATTAGCAGAATTGCACAGTATGTAAAATTAATATTTCTAAATAATAGAATGGCATGCACTATTCAAAAATATAATGCAAAAAAAGTCCTTTGGTACACACACAAAGTTAATCTACAAATAAAGATTGACTGTCAGTGAAATTTGGTCCATAAAAATAAATACCTAGATATAGTCTGGTAAGCACATCAAAGTATATCATAAAGATATTTTCCCTAAGAAATGTGGGGTGAAAGAACTATGGTACCCAAGATACCCGAAGTCAGAAGGAGATGGCTGTCATACATTTCAGCTCTTAAGCAGGTCATAATGGAGAGAAAAAGATCAGTGTTATTCTGAAGAATAGAAACTAAAATATGCCTGGAGATCCTAGAAGGTAAGGTGACTCAAATGAAAATTATTTAAGTAGAAACTATTCAAAGAGTTGTTCAAATGTTCAAATAGAACAGTTTCAATCTCAACTAAACAATGAAATCAAGAATATAGCACTCATGACACTACTCATTACTCTCTCTCTCTCTCTCTCTCTATATATATATATATATATACACACACACACACTCATATATATATATGCGTTTGTGTTTATACATATTTCATCATTGTGGCCATTTGGGGCCTTTTATGCCTCCACATAAATTTTAGAATTATTTGTTATACTTCCTTGAACAATTATATGGGAATTTTGAAGTAGATCACATTAAATCTGTATATTTCTTTAGGTAAATGGACCTTTATAACCAGGGAGAATGTGTGTGTGTGCACGTGTGTGTGTGTGTGTGTGTGTGTGTATGTGTGTTTGTAGTAAGAAAGTTCTATTGAAAGTTATGTAGAAAGACAAGAAGGGAGAAAAGAGAAATGTGTGCTCAAGAGAGAGCACAGAATTCTCCAGAGTGGAAATAGTCAAGCAAAGAAACATAGCCAACCAAGCAAGATACGTGTTTAAGGCAGAACACAGATAACCAAGATATTTAATGCCCATCAGCACGTTCTAAAAACAACTCTATTACGACATCCTGATTCACAAAAGATGAACTGAAATAAAGATCTCAAAAGCAGAAAATAGCTGGCAAATTGAGATATAAATTAGTATAAATAGAAAGCTATAATTTAATAACTTGAGCAAACATAACTGAGGAGCAGAACGAATAAGTGAAACCCGGCTGAACTAAGTATTCTACATACATCAAGAAAAGGAGGGAAAGAAAACAGAAAAATGTAGTGGGAGAAATAGTGGTTCCTAAAATAATACTCCAAAGCTCAAAGTGAAATTATGAAAGCATTGTGAAGCGGAACTTAAAGCACTTGATCACTTGATCACTTGACATCCCGTTATTCATCTATTTACTCGAGCGGGTGCCAGTAACATTTCCATTTGACCCTATCAAGTGCTAGTGTAGCCCAATGGCATCTGCTTGCTTCAGGAATACGAAGAGCATCAAACCGTTCGTTCAGGGTCTTGACGAAGAAGTCTGACCATCTTGTAGGTGGACGGCCACGTGATCTTTTGACATCCGATGGGATCCAGTCGGTAATGGCTCTAGTCCAGCGGTCATCTAAAAATCGCATTGCATGTCCAGCACAACTGATTTTCCATGCCTTGGCAAATGAGACAGTGTCCCTGACTCTGGAACAGCGACAGAGGTCAGAACTCCGGATTCCTTCTCTACTTGAGTGAGGCATGATATTCCAAGCATAGATTCCTCTTTGGGAGACCTGAATAGCATTCTCATCCTGCATTAAAGCATTAAAAAGAATTTAAAGCATTAAAACGAAACCCATTTATTATTCTAATTTAAATTATTTACAAAATTACTTGAAAAGAAATGGAGAGAGAGTACAGTTGTTAGGGCATTTGCCTTGCACAAGGCCAATTCGGGTTTACCTATATGGTCCCTGGAACCCTGCCAGGAGTGATCCCTGAATGCAGAGCTGGGAATAAGCCCAAAGAACTACTGGGTATGATCCCAACACAGAAAACAGCACGTTACTTTTAAAGAGTAGTACAAAGAAGTTTTGCATGATAATATGTATTATCATTTTCTTTATATATGTATATTCATTTTATTTAATGTCTCAACTTCAGACTAGAGATGAGTACCTTCTTTTGAATGAATGCATCAAATTTATATGGCATTCCCTTTCTCTAGGTAATATATACCATTTCCTTTGTGTAACTAGATATATAAAAATTTGTCAATTATTACAATTTGACAGACCTTAGAAGGAGTTTTGAGATCCAAACTATTCTCAAGCACCACACAGCCCTTTGAGTACTGTAGGGTGTAGCTTGGGTAGTGGCTTTAACACCTGACCAGGCAGTAACACTCTGGGCTCCATCATTAATTGTAAGACTGGGTGGTTGAGTATCACACAGGTGACCCCTGGCTTTCTGCGCACTTATTGGGAGCCCCTCCCACTAAAATAGTCTTAAAACAAAAATATATGTGCTTCTTTAGCCAAATCTAACAATGAGCTCAGGAATCACTGTAACTGAAGAAACAAGTATTAACGGTACTTTTAAACATACTCAGTAAGTGAATATATTTGAACTATCTTTCACAGGTACTTTTACTGTAGGTAATATGGTCACTATAGTTGTAATGTTTACAGTTTAAGTGTCCAAATTTTCAATATCTGAACTATCGACAAGGTGTCTAATACCCACCACCATTATATTTAGGCCAGTTCTAATTAATTTCTTTCGTCCTCCTATCCTCTTTATCCTACTGCTTGATAATCTCAGTTCTGAAATTAAAAGCCAAGGATTTGTCTTCATTGGATATTTTCTGTCCCTTGTTTTGATTCTTTGTGTTCCACAGATGAGTAAGATGATTTCATATTCTTTTGACTTTTTTTTTGCTTTTTTGGGTCACACCCGGCAATGCTAAGGGGTTACCTCCTGGCTCTGCACTCAGGAATTACTCCTGGCAGTGCTCAGGGGACCATATGGGATGCCAGGGATCGAACCCCTGGCCAGCACAGGCTGGCCGCAGGCAAGGCAAACGCCCTACCCGCTGGGCTATCCCTCTTTGACTTATTTCACTTAACATAATGGTGTCCCATTCCATTTAAGTTGCAGTAAACTTTAAGATCTCATCTTTACTCATAGTTATGTAGTATTCCAAAATGTTTATGCACCACATTTTATAGGAGCTAATCTTTTATTTTATTTTTTAAATTTTTTATTATACCACCATGAGACATACAGTTACAAAGGTGTTCATAATTGGTTCTTGGTAATACAGTATTCCAGCACCCATCCCTCCACCAGTGCCTCATTTCTATGACCAATGTACTCCACCCCTCCCCACCCACCCCCCCAGGCTGCCTCAATAGCAGGTAGCCCTGTTTCCCTCTCTTCCTCTCTCTGTCTCTCTCTCTCTCTGTCTCTGCATCACTCTCCCTCTTCTTTTTACACATTGGCACCACAATTTTTTTATCCACTCATCTGTCGTTGGGTATTTGTATTGTTTCCATGTCCCTGGTATTGTACCTATCAGTCTAGTGAATATAGGTGTACATATATCTTTTCAAATGAATGTTTGAATTCAAATGAATGTTTTCTTGGAAAGAAGTAGAATTACTGAGTCATACAGAAGCACTATCATTTGTTTTTTTCATGAATTTCTTGCTGCTTCCCATAGAGACTGAACCAGAAGACTTTCTTACTAACAGCGAATAGTGGTTACTTTTAAACCATATCCCTACCAACAAAGGTTGTTTCCAGTACTTTTGATATATCCCTGTCTCAGTGTGAGATTATATGTCAGTGTTGTTTTGATGTGCATTTCCATGATAACAAGAGACAATGGCTGATTTTTTAAAAAATATTTTATTATACGACCGTGAGGTATACAATTACAAAGATGATATTGTTCGGGTTTTGGTCATACAGTGTTCCAGCACCCATACCCCCATCAGTGCCCATTTCCCACCACCAGTAACCCCAACTCATCCCCATCCCCTAGCTTGCCTCTATGGCAGCTTCTTTATCTCTTCTCTCTCTCTCTTCTCTTACACATTGTGTACTGCAATAAATACATTTGGAGGTTATCTGAGTATCTTTTTGCCTATATTCAATGCTCAGTTCTAGACTTGTTTTTATCATTTTTGATGATTATTAGCACACTGTTCTCTTCTCTGTCTTACCTAACCTCTGACTCCCACATACTTGTGGTAGATTCCACCTTTGAAAAGACCTCCTGATTCATGTTTTGAATGGCTGATTTTTATATACCTACTGGTTCACCTGGTATTCTCTTCAAGGAAGTGTCTGTCTATCTCCTTTCCAAGTATTTTGGATGGGGTTACTGGTTTTACTGTTGAGCTTCTTGTTTTATTTATCTTGGTTATTAGTCCTTTATCTGATGTGCTGTGTGCAAATATGTTTTCCCATTCAGTAAGATGTGTTCTAATTTTAGCCCAAGTTTCTTCCATTTTTTTTTGCTTTTGTTGCCTTTGCCAATGGGGTGGATTCAGTAAAGACTCCTCTGAGGACTATATCCTGGAGAATTCCACCTATTCCTGTGTTCTCATAATATACTTAATGCTGCTGTGGTTGGTGGTATACACTGAGAGTCAAAGGAAATGCTGAATTTCAGTTAGAGGTTAGCCATATAAATATATGGTTTTTTTTCTCATTTAAGTTCACAAACTATTTGAATCATACACTGCATAGTTTCTAGGAGTTCTTAAACCTCCACATTAAGAAACTCTTCTAATAAAAACTACTCATAATCTCTTAGGGTTTCCTCTTAAAGAAAAATTCAAAATAACTGAGTAATTTTTTCTCTGCCCTTTTTCTTTGTGGTGAAATGTAATTTTCTTTTGGCTTCATTCAATTGCTAATTATCAAATTGCAGAAGCCAGCACTGGTTTTTAAATGTTCTTATCTTGGGAAATTTCTATTATGAAAAGGAAGGAAAAAGATTAGAAGAAAATGTTCTCTGTTGAATTGCCATAGGTAGCAGGGAATATCAAAAGATGACATTGCTGAAATCTGTTTGTTAAACAGGAAATTCCCAAGAATTTGTACTTGAGGCTTTCATAATTTCTAGCGACACTAAACCAGTTCGATTCAACAAATTTGAAATTAACCCATCAAATTTAGAAGTTGCTTACATGGAAGAGTTGAACTTTCTTAAGAAGAAAAAGTCCCACCAGCTCAAGCAAAGGCCTAAAAACTATTACTGAAGTTGCAGTTTTAGAGACATATGCAAGAAAAGCAAGGCTGGGGAATAAGGTCGTTTTTGGCAAAAATGACTCTTTTTCAGGATCAGCATCAGAGTAGACATTTATATTATTTTATTATAGTAACTTTTGAGAATGTGGGATTTAAAAAAGAATTCAATTGCTTTTCCAATGCACCAAAAACAATTCTATAGCTACACATTTTTGAGGTTCACTTGAACTTAGCTATGCCCTGACACTTCTATGACCACCCCAGCTAACTGTTATTTCATCCAGTAAGTCCAAAATGATCATTTCCATCATTTTATTCCAGATGGCTTGCAGAGCTGTTCACTATAATTCCACGTTTGGCTTGCTCCAGCAATAAAAATTAGCCTATTTCTTTTATAAAGCAACCTCCTTAGGCGGTCAGCTGCTCTCCAGGTTTTTATGTAATAGTGAAAGATGAGAAATTACTCAACATGTGTGGCGTTATTAGGAACATTAATGGGAACATTTCTGGGATAGAAAGGGGTGATTTCACATTACACATTAGAGAGTGAGCAGGGCGGTTAAGGATCTTACCTTAAACGCAGCTGACACTGTGATCCTCGGCACTGCACACGTCCCATGAGCCCCGTGAGGAACAATCCCTGAGCACTAAACCAGGAGTAAACTCTGAACACTGCTGCATGTGGCCCAAAGAAAAGGATGACCTCTTTGTTGCCCCATTGAGTTCCTTGAAGTATTCACTAAAATTTTTTGTGGATTTAGTAAATATATTAAATTTTTAATAAGCAAGTGGAACTCAGCAGGTGCCATCTATTTCCAAGACAAAGACATACCTTGCTTAGAAACTTGATTTCAAATTGGTTTATGATAATAATAACAGAAGATGCTTTTCCAGGCACTTTATTGTAATAGACAGCTGCCAAGGCAGTAACCACCTGTAATCACTAAGATATGACACAGATACCAGTCTGCTCCAGTTTACAAGTACTGAGCATCAACTGTTCTCATGAGATATTGAAAATGACTTAGTAAAGACAAAAGCAGATGTAGGGAATTCTGCATGGACAAATATTTCCATCAACTGTTAGAGACATGTAAACTATTCCTGTGTTTTTCTTGGTGATGGCAGAGGTGTACTTGTTCTTCATGAAATAAAATAGAGATTATGCAAAGAATGGAAAAACTAGGCCCTTTTGAGAAAGAAAGAGGAGAGCAGAAGAAACAACAAGTTCATAAAATGATGCAAAAACAGAACAGAATATCCCTTCATCACTTCTTGCCTCAGTTCAACAAGTTTGCCTGGAGACCAATTACGGTGTTGTGTGGGTTAGGAGACATATTGTTTGGAAATGATGTGCATTGATTTCCATATGCTTAGTCTTTGGTTTAAGGCATTTTAAACATTAGGTTTACATTTAAACCTGTAGACTGTGAGTAAAGCATCTTGTTCTTTACCATGAGGGTGGGCTTCATTCAGTTTTCTGAACCTCTCAGGAAAAGTACTGGCTTCACTGTAGTAGTGAAATTCTACTGGTAGTTTTGCTCAGACTTGAATGAAGCCTCTACCATTCCTTGGGCTTTTTGCCTCACGGCTAATCAATCAACCCTTCAAATTTTGCACTTGCCAATTTCATTGTAAGGAAGTAATGAATTCCCCCATCTCTTCTTCCCTCCACACCAAGTGTGTGTACTTTCACACATAGACACACAGATATACAGACAGATACACTTACACTGTGATTTTCTGGGTACTTTTAGAAGATCAAACAAAAAATTGATGGTTCTATCTGACCCTTTTAAAAATTTTATACCTAAAATCAAAAGTTGCTCTGGCCAGGGAGCAACACTTACAGCAAAGACTATTAACTGATTTGCAGTGGTCCCAGCATGTAGTCATCATATGCTCCAATAGCAGTTTAAGTTCAGGAGTTTAAGACACATTGTGTGATGTCCTCTGAGTAAGAGGTGCCCAGTAATCTCTTCTTGCTTCTGTCAACTCTTAATTCCTGGCCATGGCCATCCACTCTCATCCCTAGTTTCCAAAATACTTGAGTCATCTTTTAATTCTATTGATCACTTGATCTGAGCCTCACAACAAGCCAGATCACCCTCCCCTACTCCATGGGGCCTGCCATTTTCCACATCCGGACTTCCCTCTTGTCACAACTCCACCCAGCAGACCAGACTATCCAGACTATCACAGCCCCGGCTTGCGCTGCCACTCAGCGGCGCGCGCGGTTCATCAATATGCTTTATTTAGAGGTGACTACAATAGTATGCCACCTGCAAGGCAAGCCTGGAAAGCTGTTCGTGGTAGTATTTTATATGACAAATGCAAGTAACATTTATATTAGGTCATTCCCGTGACCTAATATAATGGTTTGAGGCTTTTTATGTTCCTGGAGCAAGCGGATGCCTTTGGATTCTACTAGCATGAATCAGGACATATGGAGATATTACTGGTGTCCGCTCTAGCAAATAGATGATTAACGGGAAGATAGTGATAGTGATAGTGATCACTTGATCACTTGACATACCATTATTCATCGATTTGCCTCGAGCAGGCGCCAGCAACATCTCCATTTGACCCTATTACGCGCCAGTGTAGCCCAATGGCAACTGGTTGCTTCAGGAATATGAAGAGCTCAAACCGCTCCTTCAATACAACCCCCCCGTTCAGCCCATCTGATTTTCGATGCCTTGGCAAAGCAGGATATAAAACATCTTACACAAAGGTCTTTCATCTCCTTACTTCCCCATGTCCAATAGCCACTTGATTCCAAGTTCAAATTTCATTTTCTCCATTTGCAGCATCGTATACTTCAAACATACTTGCTCTAATCTGCCTCAGCCACAGTTCTTTGATAGAAGATATAAACACTTGGTCCATTGATTTCTCACTGTCCATTAGGGCTTTTCTACCTACCCTTAACTTTTTCTTTGTTCAACCTATTATCACATAGTCCATTTTTGTGCTAACACCATAAAAGATATCTTCAATTGGAGGAAGGCAAACTACATGGATCTCATTGGTCACTTGAATCTGTGGATGCTTAAGGGAATATGTCATTATTTGAAAGGTGGTATTATTTTAGAAAGGTGGTAAGATGGAAGGGGCATTTAAAATTCTCAGCAGGAAAATATACCTCTCTTTCCCCAAGTTTATCAGATGTTAGATGTTTCTTGTAAATGGTAAGACTAAATTTTTGCTTTCTGAATGCCACCAACTGAAGCAAAGTTATATATCTATCAGTTCTGAAAATCTTTCTCTTGTTTTGAATGTGAATAGAGATTTTTATTATTATAATTTAACCCTGAATATTTTTATAACAAATAAATTTTTATAGCTACATTTTCTAGTTGTGGATCTTGCAATTTCAAAATTAGTCCACATTCTAATTCTCAGGTACGTGTGATCATTTGAACATCTATAATACTATTAGATTAATATATTAGATAGTTTATTATGCTATTGAATATGTCTATTGCATAATGCTTCAGTTAAATAAAAATACTACTAAAATGCATTGAAAATGTCCAGGTGGAGATTTTAGATAAGTGACTCATTTAAAAAATCAAGGAATTTCTATTTTAGTGGAACACGGAGAACATAAAAGTTCTATCTATATTACTGTAATGATCAGAGATACGGTGGTATAGTAAAAGGTAGAGAAGGAGAATTCTGGCTACTGCTACATATGGGTAGATGTTGGGGGACACGCCCCAATGAGCTCTAGGCTCTTGCTAACATTTAGTATAGGCTATCTTTTTTTCTTAACATATTGTTGGAGGACAGGTTTAGATAATCTGGGAGCTTTGCTGTTTTGCCCACTCCAAGCTTAATCTATTTAAGTCAAGGTTCATTCTAATGAGACCTCTCTTCTATGTAAACACTGCTACAGGGTGTGGCGGTTAAAGAAGTCACCTTGACTGAACTGACTTATACATCTACTAGGACTTCTATGTTTTCTAGATTGGGCATAGCTCCTCTTTATACCCACTGCACCCAGCGTGGGACAGTTAGAATTTACCAGGAGACTACCATCCTGGCTACGTTGAGACTATAGGAAGACTATAGGAAGGATCATACTAGTTTGCTTTAAGCAGGCGAGTGTGACCCTTTCAGTACACGAGAACAAGATACTCAGAATCACCCTGGTGCAGATAATAATAAGGACCTTGTGGGTACCATCTAGATTACATGAAGCACATGAAATTAAGATGTATTACTTTATATCAGCCTCTCTCTCTCTCTCTCTCCAGTGTATTACATAAGAGATAATCTCAGGATTAGTCCTTGGCATAATCTTTGTTTATACCTGCAATAGGGTGTGGCACTACATTCTGTTTAGAGTTCTTATTGACATGACCCTCCCTGGATTACTTTGGTGTATATAAGGGGACTGACTTGAGGCCCCTTCAGCTTTTGGCTCCTCAGCTTTCAGCTTTTGGCTCCTGTGGCTTTTGGCTCCTCAGCCTTTTGCTTTTGGCTTTTGGCTTTTGGCTCTTTGGCCTTTGCTCCTTCTTCTGGGTAGGACTCATCTTGGGTGAGATCCTCTCTCTTTGGTGGGAGACTTAGACTCTTTTGTATGGTCTAAGTTCGGACCAGAGCTAGAGTTTGTTCATTATATTGGAGTGCTGTGGAAGAGCCTTTTTTGAAACTGCACCGACTCATGAGTTTTCATCTGTTCCCCTGGCGTCCTCGGAGGTAGAAGAGAACTTCTGTCCTGACACTGTCGGGGACCCCGGCGGCATTCCCTGGCAGCATATGATAGCATATGTGAGAGTTTATAAAGATATGTAGGAATTAATTAGTCAGAGAAGTGAGACATGGCTTTGTATGCTATGAGGGTGGCAGGGGGCATATGTGTAGCATGGTAAAATGCAAGTTGTATTTGATGAAATTTAAACCAAATACCTTAATCATTAGATAAGGAATAAGAAATAAAGAAATGTGAAGTAAATAAACAGGAGGTTTTTGTTTTCTTATGAGACTTTATGATTTTCTATTGCTACTAAACAGTAATTTATTACTAGACAGTGAAAGATCACATGGCCGCCCACCGACAAGATAGTTAGACTTCTTCGTCAAGACCCTGAATGAACAGTTTGAGGATCTTCGTATTCCTGAAGTAATCAGATGCCATTGGGCATCCTGGCACATGATAGGGTCAAATGGAAATGTTACTTGTGCCCACTCGAGCAAATCGATGAATAACAGGATGTCAAGTGATCAAGTGACTAGACAGTAAAGTCTTGGAAAATGAAAAGCATTACCATGTTTAATGCCTACAGTAGAACATGCTTATGTCTTTTTACACATGGTGTTCGAGATTCTGTTTTTAGCATGTGTGGTAAAGAGTTTTGTAGCTGCTAGAATTGTGGACTAAGGGCCTATCACGCATTGGGAAATTAACATAGCACCTTTTGGTTATTTTTATCTTGACTCAGAATTTGGGATGAGCCAATTTTGCTAGTTTGAATGTATTGTAATTCTGGTCACCACCAAATATTTCATCAGGAGAAACCATAAAAATGTACATTTTCTTGATATTACAGAAAAAAGAACTAAAAGGGATAAGTTCTCAGTTCCACAGGGATTGCAGAGCCCATTCTTGAATTCCCAGGAAACTAGATCAATAAAGACTGAAACTCTTAGTACAATACAACCGCATGGGATTACATCTAATGATTTTGTGCTTCTCCCAGCCTCACTTCATAAAAAATTATGAGCATGAACACTTGACAAAGGATTTATCTGAATCTTCTCAAGTCCTGCTATCCGGTTTTTGGTAGCTTCTTAAATAACAGCAGTGGTTCTTCCAAAACTTCTGAAAAGGAGTTTTGATCTTCCCCTTTGATGAATTATGACATTTAATCATTCATCATTAGTTTCACTTAACTTTTTCATCGTATTGAGAACTCAAACTTCATTTAATCAAGAGGCGGGGAACCTCCCTTAGCCAATGGCTGTAAGGGATAAATATAGACTAGATTGTGCCAAATTCAGAACGTATTTAAAATTCACGGATAGGAAGTTTCCAGCTGAACTCAAACCTTTTGGTGTCTGACTTCATTTATATTTGGCAAAGAATAATTTCCAGGATTCAAATAAGGAGAACAAAACAAAAGAAATCCTCTGTTGAAGCATATTTTAAGGCTTCTTGGATACCATATACCTCTTGGGGGTGAGGGAGAAGCACTGATGTTATAAGAGAAAGTCAACCAGAAACACATGGATTAAATTGCCTTCAAAGGAAAGAAAACTCTAAGAATTAAGAAGGAATAGGACTTTGAGAAAAACCTAGTGATATTTTCAAGACCCACATATTCGGGAGAAAATTAACAAATCTGAACACACTTTACATGGGGTTTTAATTTAAACTAAATTAATCCCCACTGCCATTGTCTCCTGCTTCTCTGCAATATGGGCAAGGGAAGTGAAGCTCGAGCCCTCCACATCATTATGTATGGACTGGCTCACTGAGAAGTTTTGCTTTGTTTTTAGGGTTTTTGAATCAGATGGGCTGGTCATATAATGCGATCTGGAGACCACCGCTGGACTAGAGCCATTACCAATTGGATCCGACGGGACGTCAAAAGATCGCGTGGCCACCCACCTACAAAATGGTCAGACTTCCTTCTCAAGAACCTGAACGAACGGTTCGAGGCTCTTAGTGTTTCTGAAACAACCAGATGCCATTGGGCTACACTGGCACGTGATGGGGTCAAATGAAAACATTACTGGTGCCCGCTCGAGCAAATAGATGAATAATGGGGCATCAAGTGATCAAGTGATCAAGTTTTAATTTTTTGAACCACACTTGGTAGTGCTCATCACTCACTCCTGGCTCTGTGCTCAGGACTTGGGATACCATATGGAGTTGGAGAGGTTCCAACCCTGGTATTCTGTGTGCACCGCAAGCACCTTACCCACTGTACTCTTCCTCTCTCTCTCTCTCTCTCTCTGGCCCCCAAGACTGGAAATTATATCCATGACATGGTATCAGCAGCTAGTGCAGTGTTCAGTGCAAAGCATTAAAGAGAAAAAGCTGGTCTGGTGAAGTAAACATAGGCGATTAGCATAGGTTGCAGAATCCTTGTTTATATATAGAGAGAAAAGATCTGTAGACAGAATTTGATGCCATAAAATAAGGAGAGAGATCACATGGAAATGACAATGAAAGGGAAGGTAGGACTATGATAAGGGGCAGTAAAATTTGCCAAAATGACTTATCATAAAGGAATCAAACTGTTGGATAAACACATAGTTTTTACATACTTAAAACCTGGGAATTTAGTAATTCATTCAAATAGAATTAATAGACCTTTAATCCACAAACGATTAATCAGGAAAGGGAATAGTGATTGAAGTGGAAAGAATTCAAAATTTAGTATTATATAAAGACCATCATAAATCCTGCTCTCTTCATCTGCAATATGCTTGCAATGTTAATACTTTTGCAACTTATATTTGCTTTTTGTTTAATTTTAATAAAGACCCAGTGGTGCTCAGGGCTTACTCCTGGCAGTGAAAGGAGACTGTATGTGGTGTTGTGGGTCGAGTTAGGTTGGCTACATGCAAAGGCAAGCACCTTCACACCTCTATTATCTCTTGGGTCTGCAGGCACTGGATTTTATTTTATTTTATTTTTTTTTAATTTTTTATTTTTACAATTACAAAGATATACAATTAAAAAGTTCATATTTGGGTTTTGGTCATACAGTGTAGCAGCACCCATCCCGCCACCAGTGCCCATCTCCCACCACCAACGCCCCCGGTTCCCTCCCCTCCCCCAGCCCTCCTCCATGGCAGGTTCTTTTATTTCTTTCCATTTCTCTATCTTTCTTTTTTCCTTCCTCTCCAGACTATGGATTACAGAACATACATTAAAGGGTTGTCATGTGTATCCTTTTGCCTCTATTTAATGCTCAGTTCTAGGTTGGCATTAGTACCCTCACAATTGTTAGCACACTGTTCCATTTTCTGTCTTACCTAGCCTCTGACTCCCACACGTTTGTGATAATTTCCACCTTTGACAGGACCTCCTGATGTATGTTTCACTTGACCTTGGATATTGGTATCATAATATGTACCTATATATTTATGTTATGCAGATAAATGCAGTCATTCTGTAACTGTCTCTCTCTCCTTCTGGCTAATTTCGCTCAACATAATCTTCTCCATGTCCATCCATTTGTAGGCAAATTTTATAACTTCATTTTTCCTAACAGCTGCATAGTATTCCATTGTGTAGATGTACCAAAGCTTTTTATCCAGTCATCTATTTTCGGGCACTCGGTTGCTTCCAGATTCTGGCTATTGTGAATAATGCTGCTATGAACATAAAAGTAGGGATGGTGTTTCCGCTGCGTATTTTTGGTTTCCCAGAGTAGATTCCCCAGGAGTGGTATGGCTGGGTCAAATGGGAGTTCAATTTCTAGTCTTTGGAGGAATGTCCATATTGTTTTCCAGAAAGGCTGTACCAGCCGGCATTCCCACCAACAATGGATGAGTGTCCCCTTTTCCCCCACACCCACGCCAGCACTTGTTGTTCTTGTTCTTTTGAATATGTGCCAGTCTCTGTGGTGTAAAGTGGTATCTCATTGTTGTTTTTGATTTGCATCTCTCTGATGATTAGTGATGATGAGCATTTTTTTCATATGTTTTTGGGCACTGGATTTTAAAATGCTTACTGTTTGCCAAATAGAAAGGGGAAAAATTTATCTTGGACCATTCAGAAATTCTCCAAATGTACATAAATATTTTATTTAATGTGACCTTGAAATAAAGAGTTTGATTTTTCCTGGTATGGAAACAGATCCAGGCCTGGATATAAAAGTTTGAAGTCAAATAGAAACATACATGAATCTCTTCTCAACACTAGTTGTTTTATATCCATGAAGTGATCAGTCAGTTCAATTTTCGGTGTTCTTGAGAGAATTAAATGAGGTAATAAATGCACTTATTTAACATATGAAAGACTATAGAATTTTCCCCCTAAGAATCTTAGTTCATTTCTCCTTAACTTTTTATTTCTGTATTAGCTCAAAAACTTTAATCTATTTAAAACATTTTTACAATCACTTTTTTGTTTGGAATATCAATTTCTGATTTGTAATATTTTTTTTGCTTTTTTTGGGTCACATGGCAATGTTCAGGGGTTACTCCTGGCTTTGCACTCAGGAATTATTCCTGGCGGTGCTTGGGGGACCATATGGGATGTGGGGATCAAACCCAGGTTGGCAGTGTGCAAGGCAAACACCCTACCCTCTGGACTATCGATCCATCCCCCTGATTTATAATTTGAACTGCATAATGACATTAATATTTTTAGTTAGCAATTTTAAAGGTGGCTTTTGAGTCGATAGCAAGATCTGAGTATACTTGGCAGTATGAATTTAAATCTCCATCTTTTTGCCTCTGTGATTCAATTTGACATGCATATATATGTCACATACACTGGCATGGATTCAAATGAATTCCAATCTCCTTTTGCCTCTGATTCAATCATACATACATATGTATGTCACATACATATGTGTAGATTCCCACATACCTACACACACATAGATTGATGAATAAAATTACCTTACTGACTGTCTAGAACTGGGCTTGAAAAAGACTGCTGCAGGGTGGGTCAGTGAGAGCTGGGCTGTGATCAACTCTTCTGCTGGGTGGAGCTCTGACGGAGAGGGAGTTCGGATGTGGAAAATGGCGGCACACATGGTGTGGGGGGGTCCTCTAGCTTCTTGCGAGGCTCTGCTTGGGTGGCGGGCCAGGGCTAGAACCCGCCTTCCCTCCCCTGGTGCCTTGTGATCAGCTTGGCACAGGGAGAGCCTGTAGCAGCTCTGTCCTGTGTGTGTGTGTATGAGAGCTACAGGTTAGGAAAAAAATAGGAAAACGCAAAAATGAAAAGAAAACTGACCTATCATCTCATGTCAGTGACACATATCAAAAGTCTGGACACTCCCAGTGTGTGCAGGGTTGTGATGGAAAAGGAGCCCTCAACCCCAGATGGTGGGAATGACATGGAATTCAGTCTATGTCCAAACAGTATAATGATATATCAAAAAAAAATAGTAATAGGCTGTATGACTCAGTGATACTACCCTTTTTTTTTTGGCATCACACCGGCGATGCTCAGGGGTTACTTCTGGCTCTGCATTTAGAATCACTCCTGGAAGTACTTGGGGGACCATATGGGATGCTGGGATCGAACCTGGGTTGGCCATATGCAAGGCCGCCTGCCCTACCCACTGTGCTATCACTCCGACCCTGAGAGTACTTCTTGATAGATGTTCTTTGTGCATTGAAAATTCATGCCTATTACTATCATATTCAAAAAATGTCAAATTATTTCATTATTTATTTAAATATTTATTACCAACTTATTTTCTGTCAATTATTGAATCAGAAGTTTGACTCATCAAACTATAAACCTTTTATATTTGTCTTTCATTTTTCATTATTTCAATATTAGTTTCCTATATTAACTTTATTAATTTAGTTACTTAATTACCTTTTAGAATTAAAAATTTTATTAAGGTGATACCTTTATGATTATGAAATAATCTCCACACCTCATGACATTATCATTAAAATTTGCTTTTTAAAATTTATTTATTTTAGCATAGATAGTTGCAATAGTGTTAAGGTTTAGTGGAAAGATTCGCTAAATTACTGCATCACCCACCACCAAATTAAACCATAACTTCTTCACCCACCATCCCACCACTGTCCCTCTGTCTTCTCTATTAGCCAGGTCTTTTTTACAAATTTAATATGGCCAGTTTTATTTGTGTTTATTAAGTTTATCTCCATTCTTCTACTTTTACATTCACAAAACATTTTTCTATATTTATATTAAAATAAATTAACTATATAAAATTGAATTATATAAAATTATATAGATTATGTAAAATTTATATATATAATTGATTATATATAAAAGGGATTATATAAAATTGAAAAGCTTATGCACCTCAAAAGAAATGGTGACCAAGATACAAAGACAATTCACAGTTTGGTAAAGAATATTTACCCAATACCCATTTGACAAGTGGTTAATATCCAGGATATATCAGGCACTGGTAACACTTCACAAGAAAAATACAGCCAACCTCATCAAAAAGTGGGGATATGAAATGAACAGAAACTTTCAAAAAAGAAGTTCAAATGGCCAAGAGACATATGAAAAGTGCTCTTCATCATTAATCATCAGGGGAGATGCAAATCAAAACAGCAGTGTATTACCATCTCACACCACAGAGACTGGCACACATCCAAAACAGCAAGAACAACTGCTGCTGGCGTGGATGAGGGAAAAAGGGACTCTCATCCACTGTTGGTGGGAGTGCTGTTTGGTCCAGCTATTTTGGAAAACAATATGGACATTCCTCCGTAAACTAGATATTGAGCTCCCATTTGATTCAGCAATACAACTTTTTGGGAATATACCCTAGAGACCCATAAACACATGGCAGAAACACTACCTGTGCTTTGTTATTCATCTCTGCGCTATCCACGATAGCTAGAATCTGGAAACAACCTAAGTGCCCGAGAACAGAGGGACTGGCTAAAAGAAACTATGGTACATCTACACTATGGAATACTATGCAGCTGTCAGAAAAGACAAAAGTATGAAATTTACCAGCAAATGGATGGACATGGAGACTGTCATGCTGAGTGAAATTAGTCAGAAGGAAAAGGACAGATATAGAATGACTGCATTCATTAATGGGATATAAATAGATACCAGTGTTTTACTAAGTGTGGGAAATGATAATGTCAGACTAGAACTGACCATTGAATATACACAAAAGAGACTTAAGTGATAAACTCTAAATATCTGCAGGGCTATCCACAATGTGTAAAAGAAGAGGGAAAGAGATGCAGAGACAGAGAGAGAGAGACAGAGAGAGAAAAGAGAGGAAACGGGGCTACCCTGCTATTGAGGCAGCCTGGTGGTGGGCAGGAGGGGTGTGGGTATACTTGTGGTGAAAATGGGGCACTGGTGGAGGGATGGGTGCTGGAATACTGCATTACCAAGAACCAGTTATGAACACCTTTGTAATTGTATGTCTCACGGTGGTATAATAAAAAATTAAAAAAATAAATTAACTATATGCAATAAAACTAAGGGATTTTAAAAAATTAGTACAGGGCTCAATGCTTTTTTTGTTAAAATATTTACAACAGCAGCACTTAATGAGGGTTACTAATAAGATTGTATTTAGATCAACAGTTTGCCACATGTTTCCCTATTTGTACCATCTGTTTTCATGTAGCTTTCTCCTCTTTTTCTGTTCTCTTTTAGATAAATCAATTTGATCTCTTCTGCTGTACCATTATTTATAGATTTAGATGTATTTTTGTAGTTATCTATGATTTATAATAGTAATCACATGGCTAGTATATTATATCTCTTCACATCATAGTAAAAATATACGGAAAGCCCTCTCCTGTTTTGTTCCCTCCTGACAATATTATAAATATTATAGTATTTTTTGTCTTTTATGCATATTCAAAATATAATTTTTGTTTATTATTTTTATAAAAGTTTTATAAAAGTATTACTATTTTCATTGTTTTTCAAAAATATTTTATAATACCACCATGTGATATACAATTACAAAGATGTTCATGTTTGGGCTTTTGGTCATTCGGTGTTCCAGCACCCATCCCTCCTCTTATTGGTACAAATAATCATATATTTTTAGGTATTTAAGCAATTCAAATGTCTTTATATTTATTTATATATTTACTATTTCCTGAACATTTCATCCCTTTTTATAGATACAAACTTCTGTCTTCTGTCACCTAGCCATGTAGGAACAACTTTCTTTAATATATGTAATGAAACTGCTCATTGTGTAATGATTTATCTCATCTTATTTTTTTTTATCAGAAAAGTCTTTGTCTTTGATCTTGTAATATTTTTTACTTGGAATAAAATTTCTGGTTGAGTTATTACAGGAGGTCACTGAACTTTCTTCTGACTTGCCTACTTCTAACGCGACACTATCTTTCAATCTTGTGTTTGGTTGAATCAATTTTTTTTCTGTTATTTAAAAATATTTTGGATTTTTTTTGTGAGGATGTCTTGTTTTGTCAGCCTGGAATTTGTTAGGTATTTTGAATTTGTATTTTGTGATTTCCATTAAATTTTGTGAAAGTTATATAAGTCATCATTAAAAAGTTATTTTTTGTCCCATTGACTTTAACCTAATTTAGATTCTCCCATTATCTTATTATATATAAATATATGATTATATATTTATATAATATTTATATATTATATTTATATATTTATTAATATATTGTATATTTATATAATATATATTTCTATATAATCATATATATAAATATATATAAAATGCATATAGGTTTTAGGAGCACATTTATGTATTAGAAGTTGATCTTTTTGAGGTAGTTGGAATAAAAATTAGTTCACAGACTTTTTAGAATTTCCACAACCTTTTCCAGTGATATTCTTGTGTGTATGTCTTTATGTGTATGTGTGTGAACAAAAAAATAAGAAAAAATTTTCAGATTAAAAGGAACAAAAAATAATAAGACATGAATTATTGATCCTGCATTAGAAAATATGTAAAGGATAGTGTTTATAAAATCCAAAATTTTAATGATTTATGTATTAGATAATAATCATGTAATATTGTTAATTAATTGATTTTTTATTTTCAGTGCCATTGAGAAAATAAATTTTTTATGCTCATAGGAAATACGTGCTGAAATATTAATGTTAGGGGATATAATATGTATATGTATACAACTTTCTTTCAAATAGTTTGAGAAATTATACAAACACGTATGAAAAGACACACACAGCATAAACAAACCAATCAATGGTGAAAGTAAATGAAATAAAATATAAATGATTTTTAATTCTGGGAAATGATTATACAGAAATTCTTTGTACTATCTTTGCAATTGTTCTGAAAGTTTGCAATTATATGAAAAAATACTGAAAGTGAATCTTCTCAAAGACACAGGATTGAGTTTCTCTTTATTGCTAGGTGTATATTGCTTAGCCTCTTGGGAGAATTGGTGTGTTTAATAGGAACATGAAGAAAATGGAATGATTTATGAATCTTTCCTGAGAGCTCCCTCTTTGTGAATAAAGTTTAAGTCACAAACCAGCCACTCTCAGATGCCTGGACTTATGTGATAGTAGCTCATTTTTGTCAGTCAAGGAGACTGCTAGCTACATGGCTACTTGTCACTCCCCATTACCAATAACCTGAAACTGACACAGAAACACAAGAGGACATAAGAAATAGCAGCTCTTTATTCTTAGAGACATTCATCATAAGCTTTAGTAGCAAAATGTTCCCCAAACTATTAGTGTAACCTCATGAAACAAGAGCTGACTTATTGCTAAATTCCAATATTAGTCACAGTTCTGTGGTCATGGTGCTTTTTTTTTTTGGTTTGTGTAATAAAAAATTCTCATGACTATAACAATTTATTTTGGGTCTAGGCAGTAGAACTTAGGATCAGAGGAGAAGAGGGAAGAAGATTATCATATTCCGTTACAGTGACTACAGAAGGCACAAAAAGGGAACACAGTCTCTCTCTCTCAAAAAAAGAAATGATAGTACTTGTCAAACTCAGTCAAGGAAGAACAATGTGGGCAGTGTTACAACTGAATGAAAACTTTTCAGTGAGGATTGGGTGCATGGTGGGGAGCCGATGTGAAAGGCAATCCACCATGATTTTCTCACTGCGTCGCTCACCTAGTTCTGGTTACAGATAGCTTCTGAACTCATCTCCTGCCTTTGCCTGTTGAAAAGGAATTCATCTGTTCCACATCTTGTCCATATGATTGATGGAGATGCTGTTGCCAGGGGTAGACATTGCTTCCCTGCAGGTATCCTGGGCATCAAGTAGCACCTGCTCAATTACCAAAGAGTGTTATCTTATCATCAGTAGATGAAGTTGGGGTGAACAGGGAGTGGATGTCTTGGACTAATGGTTATGTTTAACAAGGCAGGAAGCTGAGAGGCAAGAGGAATGCTTGGTATCTTTTGACCAGTTTAAATATGAGCTGAATGAAAGTCACAGATTGTTACTCCTACAGATCATTCCAAAATAATTCCTTAGGTAACAACATGTTGCCCCCAGGAATAAACTTAACAGTCCCATACAAGTTGATGGAATACATACGTATAATATTGACTATAAATAAAATTCCTCTCAAGTGTATGCCTCCACATTCCGTTTATCACTTGGGGACCGTTTACTCATGTGAACCCTCCTATTAGAGCCAGTCTTGTTATGAGTCATAACCCTAAGAATTTAGATTGAGTTCTAGAAAAGTGAGTTTTTTGAAGGGATGTGGAAATACTTTAATCTAGATGCTTCAAAATGGCTAAATTATTTACCAGTCTGAAAACCTATAAATATTATGTTGGTTTTAGATATTAAATATCTAAGGAAGGTACTGCGCATAAATAATTTGTCCTAGAGAAAAAAGGTAATATGTGGAAGGAATAGAATTGAGGTCCAATTATGCCTGACCCAAACGTCACCTTTGGATCAGACTGTGAAGATTCTGGTGTCTCTTCCAGATTCTTTTTTGTATAACATAATGCTGCCCCTAAATCATGCATTTCTGTCATTTTGTCAAATATTTTTGAATATTCTGTATTATAAGCTTTGAGTTATATTGAGAATATTATGCTTATGGTAGTTTTCCAAAATTTAAAAGATAGTGGGGAACATCAAAATAAGCAAATAGCCACAAAATACAGTTACAATATTTGATAAGTTCTTGAAGAGAAAAATACAGGTGATATGGTTGAACATACACCACAGACAAATCATCATCTTTGTTGTTGTTTGTTTTCATTCTTGTTATAGAATGTGTCTATGAGCTGATAGGTGGTGATAGAAAGACAGTCTACAGAATGGGAAAGAATATTCACCCAATACCCATCTGATAAGGGGTTTAATATCCAGCATATATCAGGCACTGGTACAGCTATATAAGAAGAAAACAGCCAACCCCATTAAAAAATGGGGAGAAGAGATGAACAGAAACTTTGACAAGGAAGAAATTCGAATGGCCAAAAAGGCATATGAAAAAATACTCATCATCACTAATCATCAGAGAGATGCAAATCAAAACAACAATGAGATACCACTTTACACCACAGAGACTGGCACATATTCAAAAGAGCAAGAACAACAAGTGCTGGCGTGGATGTGGGGAAAAGGGGACACTCATCCATTGTTGGTGGGAATGCCGGCTGGTACAGCCTTTCTGGAAAACAATATGGACTTTCCTCCAAAGACTAGAAATTGAACTCCCATTTGACCCAGCCATACCACTCCTGGGAATCTACTCTGGGAAACCAAAAATACGCAGCGGAAACACCATCCCTACTTTTATGTTCATAGCAGCATTATTCACAATAGCCAGAATCTGGAAGCAACCAGAGTGCCCGAAAATCGATGACTGGATAAAGAAGCTTTGGTACATCTACACAATGGAATACTATGCAGCTGTTAGGAAAAATGAAGTTATAAAATTTGCCTATAAATGGATGGACATGGAGAAGATTATGTTGAGCGAAATTAGCCAGAAGGAGAGAGACAGATACAGAATGACTGCATTTATTTGCATGGCATAAATATATATGTACATATTGTGATACCAATATCCAAGGTCAAGTGAAACATATATCAGGAGGTCTTGTCAAAGGTGGAGATTATCACAAACGTGTGGGAGTCAGAGTTTAGGTAAGACAGAAAATGGAACAGGGTGCTAATAATAGTCGAGGGTACTAATGCCAACCTAGAACTGAGCATTAAATAGAGGCAAAAGGATACACATGACAACCTTTTAATGTATGTTCTGTAATCCATAGTCTGGAAGGGAAGGAAAAGCGAAAAGAGAGAGTAAGGGAAAGAAATAAAGAACCTGCCATGGAGCAGGGCTGGGGAAGGGGGAGGGAACCGGGGATGTTGGTGGTGGGAGATGGGCACTGGTGGAGGGACGGGTGCTGAAACACTGTATGACCAAAACCAAAACATGAACTTTTTTAATTGTATATCTTTTTATTTGTATATCTCACGGTGGTATAATAAAATACTTAAAAAAAATGGGGAGAAAAAATGAATAGAAGCTTCCAAAAAGAAGAAATTCGAATGGCCAAAAGGCATATGAAAAAGTGCTCTTCATCTTTAATCATCAGGAGATGCAAATCAAAACAACAATGAGGTACCATCTCACCCCCACAGAGACTGGCACACATCCAAAACAGCAAGAACAACCAGTGCTGGCGTGGATGTGGGGAAAAAGGGACTCTCATCCACTGCTGGTGGGAGTGCCGACTGGTCCAGCCCTTTTGGAAAACAATATGGGCATTCCTCCGAAAAACTAGATATTGAGCTCCCATTTGATCCAGCAATAGCACTCCTGGGAATATACCCTAGAGACCGAAAAACACATAGCAGAAACACTATCTGTACTTCTTTATTCATCTCTGCGCTATTCACTATAGCTAGAATCTGGAAACAACCTAAATGCCTGAGAACAGAGGACTGGCTAAAGAAACTGTGGTTCATCTACACTATGGAATACTATGCGGCTGTCAGAAAAGATGAAATTATGAAATTTACCTGCAAATGGATGGACATGGAGACTATCATGCTGAGTGAAATTAGTCAGAAGGAAAAGGACAGATATAGGATGACTGCATTCATTAATAGGATATAAATAGATACCAGTGTTTTACTAAATGTGGGAAATGGTAATGGCAGATTAAAACTCACCACTGAATATACACAAAGAGACTTAAGTGATAAACTCTAAATATCTGCAGGGCTAGCCACAATGTGTAAAATAAGAGGGAGAGAGATGCAGAGACAGAGAGAGATAGAGAGAGAAAGAGAGGAAACTGGGGTACCTGCTATTAAGGCGGCCTGGGGGCAGGAGGGGGTGGTGTACGTTGGTGGTGGAAATGGGACACTGGTGGAGGGATGGGTGCTGGAATATTGTATTACCAAGAAAAAATTTGAACACCTTTGTAATTGTATGTTTCACTGTGGTATAATAAAAAAATTAAAAAAAAAATAAAAAATTAAATTAAATTAAAAAAAAAATAAAATTCTGATGTGGGCTTTCAATGTGCTCTTCCCTTGGCCGAGAATGTCATGAGACAACCAGGAAAGGAAAGGTGTTCTGAGATTTTACTAAATCCGCATTCTGGGACTGGGGAGATAGTATAGGGGTTAAAACACTTGTCTGGCATGATGTCAATCCTAGTTCAGTCCCTGGCACTCTATATGGTCCTTTGAGTACTGCCAGGATTCCAGATATATAGTGCTCAGGAGTAAGCCCTGAAAACTACTGGTCATGCTTCCTACTGAGCACAAGTTGTCAGCTTCTGTTGTCTTTGAATTTTTGTTATTTCCTAAGTTGACACATTTTAGATAACCAAAGACTATTCATTCCAAGAGCTCAAATAAACATTTGATCATAAACGTCTTTGTTACTATTCCTTTTTATTGTCTAAAAAGTCAAAGGTTATCTTTTCATATAGCTGTTACCAAACATATTCTTACACTAAGCCCACCCAAGTAACCTTGAGACATCATATATTTTTATTATTTATCTCCGTTTTGCAGATGAAGAAACCTAAACTCATATAAACTCAATGATTTTATCCAAGGGCTCAGGCTAAAAGGCATCATTAGAAAGTTTAAAATTTAAGTGAAAATATTTGAATGTTCTTTTTCTTCTCACATTTTTGTCTTCTACTGGCTCTCTTCCCCAGCTCCCCTCATCTCCTCTCCCCTACTTTTTCTTTTCTCCTTTTCTAGGCCAGTATTGAGCTTTGCAATCATCTATGAAACAAAACCTGTACCGTACTTCAGAACCTACCTTTCCTGGCTCCTGAGAGTATTAGCCATATCTTCAAACCCAACAATTTTTGCATTTAAATTTGTTATAGAAGGTATCTAATTTAAAAACTGCTATTAATTTTATTCAAGGATGACCATAAAATTTGTTGTCCAATAGAATTCAAGTGGAATTTACTTGAGACTGAAAAGATCAATAATGATAATAAAAATTTATATCATCTTAAAATATTTATTGACAAAGGTGTAGAGTTCTTCTGGAATAAATTTTAAAAGTGCCTGCAGAAAGTAAAATAACATTTATCAGTTAATATATGTGAAAATTTAAAAACTACATTGATTGTAGGACTACTGAAAATGACAAGCAAAATAATAATTTAGGATTTATTAACATGCTTTAAGAAGTTTCTTAGTCAAATGTTGCTAATAGCATATCACTGATATTTTTCTAAAGAATTTTTAATATGACATCTTAAATGACTTAAAATTTCATGAAAGTTATATTTTATAGTTAACAGCTTTAAGATTTTTGACACCTTCATTATCTACTATCACTTGTTAGTTTTCTTCTTGTTATTCATCAATTTGCTTGAGCGAGCACCAGTAACATCTCCATTGGTTGGGAATGAGGTCCATTATTGTTAGTGTTTTTGGCATATTGAATACACCACAGGTAGCTTGCCAGGCTCTACTGTGGCTCTGGGTTTATCCCAGAGGGCCCAGTCTTTTTCTGAGTCAGACCATAAACCATCCAGGGCCCACGGGATGGTTGTAGACATTACCCCCAGAATGTGTAGACAAGCCTGTCTCCTGTCTGCCACCTGCCAACGCAGCCGGACACCACAGCCAGGCATGCAACACTTCGAGGAACTGTAAACAATAATATTTAATATCATAATCTGTAGGGTGCCATTACTCCGCCCACTGCCACGTTGCCTTTCTGCGCATGTGCAGGGGTCCTGTGTCCCCACGCATGCGCAGAGTCCCTGGCGTGGTGTGATTGGGCTTTGTCCAATAAGGGCATGTTTTGTCAGCTCATACGAGCTCGCACGACCTGCACCGGCCAATGGGTAGTCGACTCACACCATTTGCGCCAGCCAATGGGAAACGGACACGCCAAATAGCACTGTATAAAAGCAGCTTGCACAACGGGTCAGGGTCCTTTTCACCATCATAAGTATCAAACTAAAAGAACTCCAGTAAAGTGTGTTCTGAGAAGAATCCTGTTGTGGTCGTTCTTCACCGTGGCGCGAGGGCGCGTCTCACAATAATATTTTCAGAATTTTTCAATATTTTATTATAATATATTGATAGAAAATATTTAAATGCTCGATATTTTATATTCTGATCCTAGATCACTAGACATCCTGTTGTTCATCAGTTTCCTCAAGCGGGCACCAGTAACATTTCCATTTCACCCTATCACAGTGCCAGTGTAGCCCAATGGCATTTGCTTGCTTCAGGAATACAAAAAGCCTCAAATCGTTCGTTCAGGGTCTTGACAAAGAAGTCTGACCATCTTGTAGGTGGGCAGCCATGTGATCTTTTGACGTCCTGCAGGATACAGTCGGTAATGGCTCTAGTCCAGTGGTCATCTCCAAATTGCATTACATGTCCAGCCATCTGATTTTTGATGCCTTGGCAAACGAGACAGCGTCCCTGACTCTGGAACAGCGACAGAGGTCAGAACTCCAGATTCCTTCTCTCACTTGAGTGAAGCGTGATATTCCAAGCATAGCTCTTTCGATTTCTCTTTGGGAGACCCGAATAGCATTCTCATCCTGCTTTCATAGGGCCCAAGTCTCTGAGGCGTATATTAATGCAGGGAGAATGGTGGAGTCGAAGAGATGTGCCCTGAGCCAGAGGTTCTTTTGCTTTTAGCTATTTTTTGATGCTTTTGAAGGCATTCTATGCTGCTCTTTTCTTCCTGCACAGCTCATATTTTAGGTTATTCAACATGTTGACTTCTCAACCTAGGTACACATAACTGCTGCATTCAGAGATGTTTATTCCATTGAGAGTGAATGGGGCCTCTGGAACTAGTTAATTTTTTATGAATATAGATACCAAACAATATTTTATATTATAATTTGAATATTATTAAAAGTTTTATGTCATGAAACTTTTGCAGGTTTTCTCAACAGGATACCTGAGACACTTTTTTGGGAAATGAAATCATTTCTGTTTACAAACTTTTAAAAGCAAACATTAATTGAAATATTACATAACTCAAGTTTTACAAAAAGCTAATATAATTGAGTATTGGATTCTCCTTCTAAAGGCTTAAGCATTGAAAGCCTGAGAGGATTGATTTAAAGTAAGCAAATAAATCAAGCATCCCTGCAGCAGATCCTGCTGAAAAACTTAAAAAACTCTAAATGAGCTTAATATTTACTAAAGTTTTCAGCTCAAAAGTTATAAAATCAAAGTTATCTTAATTCGACAAAGGAGGGAGAAGGTCTTTGTCTTCATGCTACCTTTACTTTAGAACCTCATCTTTTTTTAAAATCAAATTTGACCAAAAATCAAATTTTTGTGTGCCTCTTTTTTAGGAGATTCCTTCTAAGAGGAATACTTGGAAGAGTAACATTTTAAATACTGACTTACAGAATATTTTAACTGAAATACTTTCAAAGTTACCATTTTAATGATTTTATTCTTGACAGCTTGGGAATTGGGAATGTGACTCAATGGGGAAGAACACAAGGTTTTCACTTGCCAGACTCTGGTCTCAGTCCCCAACATCACCGACCCAAGTACTCCCAGGGAAACAGAATCAGGTGTGACTCAAAGAAATATCCATTACATTCTGTATGTTTTTTTTGTTTTCTAGATTATTTTGCCAGAACTAGACATTGCAACACATAGACTCTAACACTTTCTTTTTATTCTAATATATGATATAAGTTTAGACAATTAAAATTAGGGAACCATCAAAATATGCTACAAGGCAAGATATTCTTTTTTTTAAATTTTTTTTATTTATTCCCCCCCAATTTTATGACACCATTTTAGACATACAATTGAAAGACGCTTATGTAGAGTTTTGGTTCTACAGTGTTCCAGCACCCATCCCTCCACCCAAACCCATCTCCCATCACCAATGTCCCCACCTCCCCCCCCCCACTCCTCAACTACTTGGAGGGTTCTGTATGTCTTTTCTCTCCTCTTTTACCTCTCCCTCCCGTTAAACTTTCCTGCACACCATGGAATGCAGTGCATTAAAGGACATTACTGTTTCCACTATTTTAATGGACCACGCGCGCGCAAGCAGGCGCATGACCTGGGCTCGAACTGGTTTTGCTCTATTAATCTGGTCGTGAGGTAGTATCCCAGCGTCTGGACAGCGAAGGTGGTGGCTAGTGTGGTGGGCGAGTCTCATCTGGCTGCTTCCGGGACCCCCAGAGGTGATGGGCCCACTCCCAAAACCCATCTGTCCTCCCAGGGCCCCATGGTCAGCTGGGCCGGGGCGAGCCAAGTTCCAGCTTCCCCAGCCGCTGTGAGGCTCTTCATGCTATGGCTGGTGGCCCCAGGGCAGCTCCTGGGCGGGGCCACCAGGCTCGACAAAATGGAGGGGGAAGGGCCGAACCCTGACTCCATCTGACGAATTCCCAGTGATTCCCGCTTCTGGGAGCCGCCTACCTGGGCTTGAACTGGTTTTGCTCTGTTAATCTGGTCGTGAGGTATTTTCTCAGCGTCCGGAGAGCGAAGGTGGTGGCTAGTGTGGTGGGCGAGTCTCATCCGGCTGCTTCCGTGGACCCCCAGAGGTGATAGGCCCACTCCCAAAACCCATCTGTCCTCCCGGGGCCCCATGGTCAGCTGGGCCCGGGGCGAGCCGAAGTTCCAGCTTCCCCAGCCGCTCAAGGCAGAATATTCTAAGACATAAATATAAAATTTCAAATTAAATCTTCTACACCAGTAGAGTTCTCATTTAATTTTTCACTATTCCAATAAATTACTTAGGGATAAATTTTAATATTTTTCCATTTTCAAAAATTGCTTTCTCCTTAGTAGTATTTTCAGATATGACCGTGATTACATCCAACACCAATGACTCTTATCCCTATAAAAATCTGTTTTTAGTAATTGAAATTTATTAAAAGAAAAGTGATATTATTTGGCTCTCAAATTTATAAAATTATCTGACGCATGCTTTCTATTTTATTTTGGACAAGCTGAAGATAAAATTACATAAAAACAGTGGATTCACAGAGTAGTTTTCTTAATTATCATATATTACTAGTCTCTGTCCTAGAAAACAGATTTATTTTTTTGACATGGTATATAACAGTATGTAGGAAAGAAAATATTTCCTGTCATACTATATTCTTATATATATTTTGATTTAGTATCTGTGATACTATATTTTATTAGTTACACTGTGAAAGTCTCTATTATAATGAATGCAAATAAGATATATATACAAATCTATAAATTTTCATGAAACTTCCTATAGTTAATCTTTAATGTTAAAATAACTATAGAATCAAAAAAGTTGTAAAATAGTTCAATTCAGAGTTATGTGTAATTCTTACCCAATTTTCTATAATAACAACCTCTTATACAAATGCAATATCATATCAAAACTGGAAATTGATATTGAATTTAATTAAATGAAGTAATATGTTACTAAGTATTAAGCCATTATTAAATTCTTCTAGTTTTAAAACTCCTAGTGCAAATAAATGTGTGTATGTATAAGTTGTTTTATGCATTTTAATCTATAAGTAGATTTTTGTAGTAACAAGGCAATAAGTTGCAGAAATTTTCTATAATCTTTAAGAACACACTCGTATAACTTCCAGTGTACTTTTCCTAAACTCATTCCTGTTCCTTAATCTATTAATCTGTTAGCCAATTCTCTAATTTTTCTTCTTTAAAATATAAGATATAAACAGAATCCTACAGTCTGTTGCATTCAAAATTGAGAGCACCTTTTCTTTTTCACTAAGCATGGTGTCCGTGAGATTCATTTAAGTTAAATGAATCAATTAATGATTTCCATAACAAGTTGCTGGTATTATATGACTATATGACTTGTTCCTGTGTTTATCCATATAAAAGGTAATTGGGTTGTTTCCATAATAATATAATGATGAGAAAAACAACCAACTTTTCTCTTTATATGGATCTCTCTTTTAGTAACTCTGGGATAGATACTAAAGACTTATTATTGGGTGATGTAGTAAATAAGCAGCAAATTTTGTAAGAAATTGCCAAATTGTTTTCGAGAACATTTATGTTATTTTAGATTCATGCCAGTCGTGTTTGAGAGATTCAGTTTTCCATAGCCTCACATTTGGAATTATCACTATTTAGATTTTTATAAATGGAATGTGTTTTTATTTAAATTATATTATGTTAGCTTTGATTAAATGTAAGCAAAATCTTTTCAAAGGTTGTTCTTTGGTGTCATGTCTAATGACTCTTCATCTTGAACTGTGTCAAATGCTTTCCTGTATCTTCATCTAAGAATATTTTTTATTATTTTACATATTATTTTCCAATATAATACAAAAGCTGACTTTTTTCTTTGCACATAGATATCCTAGCAACATTTGTTGAAAAAGCTATTCTTTGTCAATTGAATTACTTTTGCTTCTTTGTCAAAAATAATTTTTATTTATGTTAGTCTCTTTCTCTACTGTGTTCCATTGATCTGTCTATTCCTCTGCCAATAACTTAATATGTTTACCACTAAAGCTTTAATTTGAATCTTGATATAAAATAGAACAACTTAATTTTAAATTTCTTTTGAAAACATTTTTATGTAATTATAGCTCATTTCTATTTTCATATATATACTTTAGAATGTTGTTTAGTTACAAAAGATTTTTTCTGTAAGTTTTAAACAGACATTTATTCATATGACTTCATTAAGATAATGCTCTGTACAATTCATTAGCTTTTAGTATGATCAGTGTGGTACATTCATCATTGCAATGGATTTGAGAATATTTTAAATTAAATCAGACAAAAACCTCTAACCTCAGTAACCATCACTACTCAGTTTTTCCATAGCCAAGTAGTATAAATGGAACTATACAGTATATAACTCTTTTCTATTCCCAACCAGCCAGGCTACTTGCACGTGATAGGGCCATGAAAGACTGCGCCCCGGCCTGAACGTTCGGCAGGATCAAGTGATAAAATGTCGAAGGCTCATATATATTATTATCAAAAGATCACGTGGCCGCCCACCTACAAGATGGTCAGGCTTCCTTGTCAAGACCCTGAAGGAACGGTTTGAGGCTCTTCATATTCCTGAATAAAAGATACCCCCCTCTTGGAAAAAAACCTCTCCCACCCCCAATGAATAACGGGATTCAAGTGATCAAGTGATCATATATATTATGCATCTGTGTTGTCTTTGTTTGCTGTTTGGAGGCCCACTTAGTGGTGTTCAGGGCTTACTCTTGGTTCTATGCTCAGTGATCACTCCTATGGTGCTTAGGTGATCAGGGATAGAATCTAAATTGGCTGCATGTAAGGCAAGTTCCTTACCCACTGTACTCTTTCTAGCTCCTTGATTTTAGTTTTATGGATAATAGTTAATTTGTAGAATTAACCACTTTTTATTCTATTAATTGATAGACACTTTCTTTCACTACTTTTTGATTATTAATGAGTATTATTGCTGTAAACATTCATAACAGATTATTGTGTACACAGACATATTTTTACTTCTCTTGGCTTTTAGTATGATCAGTGTAGTACATTCATTTATATGATGAATATATTCATTACAGATCTATCATTCTAATATATCTGTAAATATATATATTAGTGATATAATATATATAACCATATAATAATTTAATATAATATAATATAATATAATATAATATAATATAATATAATATAATATAATATAATATAATATAATATAATATAATATAATATAATATAATCAATCAGCTATAATACTTATTTTAAAAACCAGATACAAAATACAGAAATCACTGCACTTGTATCACTTGTCTTCCTGTTGTTCATTGATTTGCTTGAGCAGGCACTAGTAACATCTCTGTATGTCCTGTCATGTGCTAGTGTAGTCCAAGGAAATCTGCTCGCTCCAGGAAACAAAGAGTCTCAAACCGTTTATTCAGGTCATGGGAATATGACTTTCAATTTTTTCTCCAATATGTGCTCTATAATGGTACTCTCGATCATATTTGTGAAGTATAAGATTTTTATGATTTCCCATGTGCCTAATTTTGTTTGTTTTGTTATTGTTTTTGTTTTTATAAAAATTAAGAAAAATAAGATAGTTATATTTTCCAACTTCAAAACTTTAAAAAATTTTAGAAATGTCTAATATTATTTCCCAACCTCTAATTGTCCCCTATCTATAATCACTCCCTGCCAATTGAAGCAAGTATTTAAACAAAAGCTTATACATGAATGTTATGCCAGAATTATTCATAGTAGTCAGAATATGGAAACAACCCTAATGTTATCAACTAGCTATTGTTAACTGCTTAGGAAAAATATGGTATATCTATTCAATGAAATATTATTCAGTCATAGGAAATGAAATTTTGGATTGACATAGAAAATAAGCTAAGCGAAGAAAGAAGTCCAATACAAAAGATACATATTATGTCTTATGTCATTCTTTTTATATAAGACATCCAGAATAGCTAAATACCTAGAGACAGAGTTAAATACATGGTTACCAGAGTCTGGCAGAGAGGGAAGGTGAACTACTTTTTTAAATATGGGATATTCCTTTAGGTTATGAAAATGTTTTAAAATTCAATAAAGTTGGTGGTTTTAAAGAATGCTAAATGTGCTATTTCCCACTAATGTATAAATTTTACACTAGTTCATTTTATGTTTGTGAACTTACCTCAAGAGAAATTATAATTAAAGTGATACGTAAGTGCTGAGTCAAATGGGACATTTAAAAATTGTAGGCCACTCCCTTGGTATTTTGCCAGCCTGACTGGGCAGTTCAATACTATTGCCTGATGACTACCAGGACCATGAGTAGAAAACAATTTAAATGATAATGCTAACTTCTAGGTTCATAAGGGTTTAAATGAAGCTGATTAGTATTTCCCTGATAATGAGTTATGATGATTCTTTCCCTCCTGTATATGACCTATCTATATATTTTCTATATGTTGGGCTAGTTTGATTTTTTTGCTGTTGAGTTTTAGGAGTGATTTATAAACATTGGAAATTAGCCCTGTGTCAGACATGCGGTCTGCAAAATTTTTTTCCATTCATTATAGTGTCTTTTTGTTGAAATGATTGTAACTTTAATAGTGAGGAAGCTTTTTCATATGATGTAATTCCATTTTTTTAAAATGTTGCTTTTGTTTTTGTGCCAATGGAGTTGAATTCCCAAAGACACCATTGAAGCCAACATCGTGAAGTGTTTTGCTTGTATTTTCTTCTATGTGTTTTATGAGTTTGGGCCTGGCTCTAAGTAATCTATTTTAAGTTGCACTGTGTGAGATAGTGGCCCAATTTCATTCTTTTGCATGTGGGTATTCAGTTTTCCCAGCACTATTTGTTAAAGAGACTATCCTCTCTCCACTTTATGCACTTGGCTCCTCTGTCACAAATTAACTGTCTGTATAGCTAAAGATTTATTTCTGGGTGCTCATTTCTCTTTCATTGTTCCAAATATCTGCTTTTATTTCATTACCATACTGTTTTGATTACTATAGCTTATTACTTATAGCTTTGATTGCAATAGTTAATGTCATGGGACATGATGCTTCTCATTTTCTTTGTTTTTAGGACTGCTTTCACTATTAACAAAGTTTGTGGTTGTGTACAGATTTTAGTCATGTTTGTTCTAAGTCCCTCAAAAATGCCATTGGAATTTTGATAGAGATTGAGTTGAATCTATATTGTGCTTGAATAGGACATTTACGTTTACAATGTTAATTTTTCTGTGAGCACCCACAAATTTTGCATTTCCTTGTGAATTTTCTTTCTTTTAATAGTAATATTCAGTTTAATGCGTGTGAGCTGAGACTTAAATTATTTTTAGTTTTTGTGAAATGTGTTAGCTACAAGAGACTCACAGACATGGGGCAGAGCTGCTACTTGCTCTCCCTGTGCCCAGCCACTCACGAGGCACCCAGGAGGGATGGCGGGTTCTAGCCCTGGCCTGCCACCCCAGCAGAGCCTTGCAACAAGCCAGACGGCCCCCAGTCCAGGAGGGCCTCGATTTTCCACATCTGGACTTCCCTCTCATCAGAACTCCACCCAGCAGACCAGCCTATCACAGCCTGGCTGCGCGGCCTAGCGGCCACCCGGTTCATCAATAAATGCTGGATTTAGAGATGACTACAAGAGTATGCCACCCACACGGCAGAGCCTGGCAAGCTACCCGTGTTGTATCTGATATGCCAAATACAAGCAACAATTATAGACCTCATTTCCATGATCTGATGGAGTGGATTGAGGCTCTTTATGTTCCTGGAGCAAGCAGATGCCTTTGGGCTCTACTAGCATGAGAAAGGACATATGGAGATGTTACTGGGGCCCTCTTGAGCAATTTGATGATGAACGGGAAGACAGTGACAGTGACAGTGACGGTGTTAGCCACATATTCTCTTAGAATTTGCTTTTTCTTTTCTTTTTCACCTGGTTTTCTTTTCCTAAACTTTATAATTAAGATGTGTGACTTACAGAGTTATTCGTAATTGAATTTCAAGCATGCAATGTCCTAGCACCAGTGTTAGAACTGGCAGGCCACCAGTGGTAACTTCCACAGAGTCTCCAGGTTCCCTCTCCACCCTCAGTTTGCCTCCTGAATAGGCACATATTAAAGTTTGGTTGTTGTAGTCTGGCTACCAGTATTGTTGGCTGGTAGGTAAGTATATGTGTTTGGCACCCCTCTTCACCACTAACTACCTGAGGCTCCCTCCCACCTGCTGCCCCTGTTCACCATACTCTCCTAATTCTAATTTAAATTCATTCAACTTACCAGTGGCAGTATTTACCTTCTGGTATCCCTTTCTTTCAAGAATTTTCTATTGGCTACATGTAGTAATTTATTATTTTATTTCATTTTAATAAATCATGGGAATTTAGTTGTGGATGAAAGTTTTCAATCTGTTCCAGTTCATTGAGTTGTTCTGAGTTTGCAGTTCCTTACCTCATAGTATATATTTCTCTAAAGATTTTTTATCATTACCCTTTGAACTTTGGGTGTATTAAGAATCAAACACCACATTCTAAAAAACATTGGCACAAATCATAGTGCTCCAGTAATATCTATGCTCTGAAGCTGAATTCTTACTCAGAATTTTTTTAGTTGAATCATTATGAGAGACACTGTTACAAAGCCAATATTCCAACACCCATTCCTCCACCAGTGCACATTTCCCACCACCAATGTCCCCATATCGTGTCCTGCTACCCCCACCCCCAAGCCTGCCTGTTTGCCTCTATGGTAAGCAGTTCTCTCTTCCCTTTTGAGTATTATGGTTTGCAATACAGATTCTGAAAGGTTATCATATGTGTTCATTTACCTACTTTATTTATTTATTTATTTTGCTTTTTTGGGTCACACCCGGCAATGCTCAGGGATTTCTCCTGGCTCTGCACTCAGGAATTACTTCTGGTGGTGCTCGGGGGACCAAATGGGATGCCGGGGATGGCATCGGGTCGGCATGGGCCGGCTGCGGCAAGGCAAACACCCTACCCGCTGGGCTATCTCTCCGGCCTGCTTTACCTACTTTCAATACACAGATTTTGGAACCACTATGGCAACGAGAGTTGGAAATTCACAGTTTTTATTTCTTGACCTCCTAAGCAGTGCCCAAAAAATTTGTGGGCCACTCCCCTTGGTATTTTGCCAGCCTGACTGGGCAGTTCACTACTATTGCCTGATGACTACCAGGACCATACCAGGCATTGTTTAGAGGACTCCAGGACTCTATCCAGAAGTGTTCGGGGTCATATAGTATAGGACTCTGAACTTAGCACCAGCACATGCAAAGTATGTACCCCTGACTGCTGGACTATCTCACATGCTCAGCCTTTTCACTTTTTTTCCCCTCATCAGATTTAAGCTTTGCAAAAAGCAAAGACTGTATCTGTTTGTTCATCTTATTGTCCTGAGCACTTTGCACAACATCTGGAATTAAAGCTTTACAATGCGTATCAATTTACCTTTCAAATAGAGGCTTCACCAAACAGCTGTGGAAATCAAACTTTTTTTTTTTTTTTTGCTTTTTGGGTCACACCCGGCAATGCTCAGGGGTTACTCCTGCCTCTACACTCAGGACTTACTCCCAGTAGCGCTTGGGGGCTATATGGGATGCCGGGAATCGAACCCAGGTTGACCACTTGCAAGACAAATGCCCTACCTGCTGAGCTGTTGCTCCGGCCCCGGAAATCAAACTTAAAGACTAAACCTTTTTTAAACTGAACTTTTTAAAACTGATCTTGTTAAGATTTTCAGCATTCTTTTCTCATCTTTTCTTCTCTTCTTCTCTTCACTTTCTTCCTTCCAAAATTTCAGTAGATCTGTATTTTCTCTATTCATTAAGAAGGATTTTATGATATTAACTTTAGTCCTTCCTTCCTTCCTTCCTTCCTTCCTTCCTTCCTTCCTTCCTTCCTTCCTTCCTTCCTTCCTTCCTTCCTTCCTTCCTTCCTTCCTTCCTTCCTTCCTTCCTTCCTTCCTTCCTTCCTTCCTTCCTTCCTTCCTTCCTTCCTTCCTTCCTTCCTTCCTTCCTTCCTTCCTTCCTTCCTTCCTTCCTTCCTTCCTTCCTTCCTTCCTTCCTTCTTTCCTTATCCCAGTCTCTTTTTTGGATTTGTAAAAGTCTTTAAAGATATATATATATATAAAGTGAAAAACCCTCATGATGGTATTGTTCTGGAATTTCTCAGAATGTCACAGTTTTTTATCCAAAGTAAATATTAACATATAAAAACCGACACTAGGATAAGAACATTTTCCCTATAATTCTATAATTCCTCTATTGTGGCTGACTATGTGTATGTGTGTTTAACTATGTGTCTGAGTGTCTGAGTTACACACAGTCATATGAATATACAAAAAATGTGGCATGTGTATCTTGCACATTTCCCACCATCTCCTGGTTCTGCACTCAGGAATTACTCCTGGCAGTGCTCGGGGGACCATACGGGATGCCGGGGATCGAACCCGGGTTGGCATAGGGCCGCGCGTGCAAGGCAAATGCCCTACCCGCTCATCTACTCTATATAGAGTAGTCTTGCCAAACACAAATTTGGGGAACCAGAAACAATAGAATTTACCTTTTATATTTACGGATTCTGGGACCAAACCTCACATCTTCAAAATCCTAGACTTTATGAGTTTAGGAATCTTTTTACTTCAGAAAGCAACTTCCGTCATTCTCCTGTCCTGGAGAAGACTTTGCGGTTTGTATGTTCTTTTGTCTGGGATAGTAAAGAATGAAAATTAGCCCTACAGGGAATTAGTTAATAAAGAAAGAAGTGCTGGAAGTAAGAAACAGTTTTTCATAAACAACACCACTTGACAGATTTCTTAAAGGACACAGTGGAACAAATCAGAATTCACTCAGAGATCCAATTCTGTTTCACTAGGGTGCATGGCTGTGCTTCTCTAAATGACTCCCTCCTGCGAGCATCATAGGACAGTGTATGGTAAAATAATTCACCTAACTGTGAATGACAGGTATATATTAAAAGAGACAAGTATACATATCTGTGCAGATAAAATATATTTAATATACTTAAATATGATTAAAAGGAATGCTGAATTAGCATGAAAAGTAGTTTATGGTGTAATAAGTGGAAAAGGGCTAACTTTTGAAGTGATCACCCAACAAACTAATGCTTCAATTTTCTGGAAAATATATTTTAAAAAGGATTCCCCATTCAAATTTCCTATTAATTCTAGGAATAGAAATGTTAGTATTCATATTTATTCACAATTCATAGACTTTTATTGTAAACAGTACTGTTAGGAATTTATTGAAATTATCTTCTGGTTTAATACTATCTTTAAGACAGTATAGAGATCATTACTCACCTCTGGACCCAAGGTTTCTCATCTGTGAAATGAGGGGAATTAACTTGGCTATTGTCATACAACTAGTGATGGGTGAAATTGAGAATAAAACCTAGATGTTGTGAATATAAGTATAATACTCTATTCTATTGTTGATTTTTAAAAAGGATAAATATATTCTAGATAAAAATTTTCCTAGTATGAGACTCATGAATGACTATAATTGTTTTATTATTGTCATGTCTAATATTTTCTTAGTTCAGGACAAGAGGAACCAATTGTCATAATGTAGTTGTACTTTGCAGAGAAATGTACACTTCACTGAATAGAATTTTAAAATTTTCGTATTATGCCAGTTATTGTGCTTTATAAGAATGGGATAATACAGGCTGGATAGCTCAGTGTTTTGTATTTATTAAATATACATAAACATATGTGAGGTACATCCATACATATAGAAGACTCATTTTCTTGTATAATATTCTATTATATGATTATATTATACTTTTTCTACTGTTTAACTTTTTCATTTGGGGGCCAGTACCACAAGAGTCTGGGTTTTCTGGTGTACAGGTGTACACATTCCTGCTGGATATATAACTAGGGATGGGATTACTAGGTCTGAGCTCAGTATGAAAACTGTCTGGGCTGATAAACTTTAATGTTTTATTAGTGGTTTGAACTTAGACTTTAGAAAGTCACTAGAGGGTTGCATCTACTGCAAGCAGTCTAGAAGCAATGGGTCAAATCTAATGTTAGAAGACCATCTTTCAAAGTCAAGATTCTGGGCCTATGTACCATTCAACCTTTATTCCATGTCCTTTTCCTGATAATAAACATGTTTTATTTCCCAGACATACAAAAAAGTCTGTTTGTATGATTTTGTACATGAAAATCCAGCAGAATTTGTTACACTTGACTGTATTCTTACACTGTTGGTCAGTATACTCATGCTGTTAAAAAGCTATTTACTGTGTATTGGGAATTTAAAGATAAAAATATATGGTCTCTGCTTACAGTTAATACAGAAAATTTAAAAGTAATTAGTTTCTGTTACCATATGTCCAAAAACTAATACAAACAAAATTAATAAGTAGTTAAGACAAACAGGGTAGGCTTACTGTGACTGTGATGGTAGTTAAGAGATAGTCTTGCTTACTTACACAATCCTTTGTAAGCTATGAAGGGATCCCAGTTATCACAGCTCTGTAAATTTTGCAAAAGTAAGACATTTAAGTGCAATAATGCATAATATGTTACTTGATTTATAAAGGTCCTGTTTTCTTTAATCACAAACCTTGGAGTTCTACAAATATGAATCTGTACTTCTGAAGAGTTAAGTAGACTTCATAGAATTTTTACTAAAAAAGTGACATTGGATGAAGTGGATTT
Organism: Cryptotis parvus; assembly: GCA_021461705.1. Classification (NCBI taxonomy): domain Eukaryota; kingdom Metazoa; phylum Chordata; class Mammalia; order Eulipotyphla; family Soricidae; genus Cryptotis; species Cryptotis parvus. The sequence goes on from JAJIBD010021799.1 coordinate 70,847, forward strand.
TTTTTTGCAGATGAACAGGGGCAATGATTAGAAGGAAGAACTTGATATATCTAAGTGGTCATGTGAAACAAACAAAATTGTTAGAAACTTTAGTAGTTCAATAGTTCAAATGAGAACAGCAAAAAATTTGCTGCCGAAGATTAGACAAGAGTGTTGAGCTATGGGTTGGGAAGTGAGGCTTCATGGAGATCCATATATACCAATGCTTCAGTTTATATTTATTTATCATATGGGTAACGGGAGAATAGGTGGCATGTTTGAGATCTATAAGAATATTACAGATAAAGAATCCCCAGAAGAAGACTGATGCCAATTCTAAAAATAAAATAAAGTTTTAACAGATGCTAAAAATAAAGTTTTAACAGATGCTCTGTCTGTAACTTTGAAAAGAAAGGACATACCAAAGGAGAGGGTAGGAAGAAACAATCTATAAATTTATATAAAAAAGAAGAAAACATTGAAATACTATACAGTAGAATAAACACAGTTAGAATAATTAAAAACAGTTCCCAAGATGTCAAGGGAAACATTAGGAGGTGGAGAATGAGAAGGCAAATATTTGTACCAACTACTACTTAAAATATCCATTCTCCTTTGTACGTCTCTATGGAGGAGAAAGATAGAACAGAGCCAAAGGAAAGGCAAGTTGTTATAATTTCCTCTAGAAAACACCACAGATGCTCCTATAAATGTGTACATATTAAGTGATACTTAATTAGGTCAGGGTCATGAGTTTCACTGTGACAAAGAGGGGCCCTTCCAAAATGCTCACATCTTTATGAGCAATGACTCCACTAATATCCACTTAGCTACTAATATCTTGCCCTTTTGAGCCACTGAGCCCTGGGATCTCAGCATTGATTTTGTATGCCTATAATCTAAGTGTCTTGGTGGAAGTTCCTTTTCTCACTCCTGTTGCATAATGATTATCCTGGCATGAAAAACATTTCCACTTCAGCAGAAATAAGTTAACTCCCAGAAAAAATTATGCAGTGTTGTATGTGTGTTTCCATAAAACAGTTGCATCAAATAGATATCAGTTAATGTGGTTGTACCAAAGGTTGCCATTGGGAGATTCTGTAAATTAAGGATACATTTATTTTTCCTGAATTTGCTAAATCTCTGAGATGGCTGGGAGTAGTAGTGTTGCTGTGACATATACTCATGACTTCAACTCCTCATATCAAACCGAGTCCTCACCCTGCCCACTCATCTGTGTCAAGCATGCATTCAACTTCATTGCTAATGACACTCTTTTCAAATGGGCAAACTGGCACACTCTGCATCCTGTACTGGTATCATTTGCCACTAGCAATCCTGGTCAATGAGAAACTTACAAACGGAGAAATATTGAAGAATTATTCTCTTCACCTTTTCACAGAAACAAAAGAGCATGATGTGATTTTGCTAAAGTTTGTCAAATCATTGATTAAAAGACTCAAACATTGCTTGCATTTCTTATAAAGTTATAAAACAACTTATTATATCCCATATTTGCAATTTCACTTATTTGAATAGAATATGCAATCACAGTCTTATGATGCAGGGCATATATGCTATGTTTTCCTGTCCAGTTATCACTGGCATTTTATGCCAGTAATGGTACCCCAATTCTTCTGACAAGCTTCTACAAGGACAAGAAAAACAAGGGTGTAAGCAAGATTTTTAAGTATGTTAAGATTTTTGTATTGTGACTATCCGAGGCAAAAAATATGAAATTGGGGGATTAGGAGTGAGAAGGATGTGAGCTAACATCTTATTAATCCAGTTACTTAGTAGATTAGGTATCTCAGTCACAATGACGCCCAGAAATGCACCAGGGTCACAGCTAGCAGTTAAAAAACAAAAACCCAGACATCCTTCTCCTTACTCCATTCTTCCATTACTCCTCTAGTGTCACTTGTCACTTGTCTTCCCATTGATCATCGATTTACTGGTGTGTCTCTAGTAACGTCTCCATTCATTGGGAATGAGGTCCATTATTGTTACTATTTTTGGCATATCAAATACACCATGGGTATCTTGCCAGGCTCTGCCATAGCTCTGGGTTCATCTCAAGGGACCCAGTCTTTTTCTGAGTCAGACCATCAACATCCAGGGCCCATGGGGCAGAGCCCTGGTGGTGTAGAGAAGCCTGTCTCCCTGTCTGCCACCTGTAGATGCAGCCAGGCACTGCAGCCACACCTGCAACACCTTGAGGGCAGGACTCCTCTAGTGAATATACTGATAAATTTTCCCCTTGAGTATTTCTGTCATTAGTTCTAGCTAAGCACTGCTGTCTTTTTTAAAAATAACACCAATAATTAAATGATGTCAATTTTAAGATGGGGTTACTCCCAGTGATTCTCAGGGTTTAATCATGTCTCTATGCTCAGGAATCACTTCTAGAGGTCCTTGAGGGTCAAATTTTGGTTGGTTATGTACAAGTCAAGTACCTTAACTCCTGTATGTCTCTTCGATGCTATTACTTTTCAATTCAGGAAAGTAACAACAAAGACTTCAGTAGAATATATATGAGACCCAAACAACAATTAGATAATTATTTGATTATTTATGCTAATGTTAATTGCACATGCAAACCAAGCACCATAATAAAATGTATATTGTATTTCAGATAAAAATAGAAATGACTACAAGCATCAATAGCCAGCTTATTTATATGATCTTTTATAGGAGGTGACAAATACAGGCACCAACTTCTTGATAAAAAATATTCGAACAGATATAAAAGCAAGGTATATTGGTTAAGAATGCCCAAGCTAGAACTGGAGGCTGAAATTGCTTTCTTCAGTAAGTTGAGAATGTTCTCCTCTTAATGCCATTTTGAAATGCCAGTCATGAGAGAATACATCTATGAGGAAATAACATTCCTCCAATCCCAAAAAGGAAACAGAGACATTCATTTTTCTCCAAATGTCATAAGACATCTCTGGGCAAAGGTTTGTTATGTTTAGTACTCATTTGGTTGGGCTCTACTAAACTGCATAGCAAAAGTATAGAAATCAAATCTTTCTTACATTCTATTCCCTTAGAAAATGCTTAGAACTATACAACAACTTCAAGCACTTTATAAATGTTTATTGGAGCCTTAGGAATTGAATTACATATAAAACATTCTGCTTATCTTGTAAGAAATTATTCTGATAGAGTAATGGGTTAGAGCACAGTGAAACTTAGTTTTGAGAGTATGGTATAGACTCTAGAACTGGCAGCCCAAAAGATTGGGTGTAAATGAGACCAAGGTCACATCTGGGCATGGTAGCCATCTGCTTCAAAGAAAGTAAGACCTGTTATTAGGCTCTGTAAAGTTGATTGGTTCCAGACCTTCTATTCTTACTTTGCTTATCTGGCTATTGGAAACCTACTCCAACTTCCACACAGCAAGCAGGCACACAGCTGCTTGGAGTCCTAGAATAAACTTGACAGTTTTGGACCATTTAGTCAAAAGAGCTGTGTGCTTAACTCAATGTCCCAAATGTCCCATGGCTCACTTGCCGTGCGTTTCCAAGATCAAGTTCTGTAATAGAATAATAGTCAGAGAGGCACACCAGGGATCCTGCAGGAAAGGATAAATTCATCAAGGTCCGGACATAAGAGAGGGGAATTGCTGGAACCTTTAAGAACTATGGACATGGGGCAGAAAGTGAATCTACTGCTACTAAGATATCTTTATGACTTTCTTTGGGAAAAAATCACCTTGTTCTTTTATTATGAGTCAGAGGTTCTCTACTGTAGCAGATAAATATTTCACTTTTTTCATAACATAAATTTATTATTCCCCCTATTGTGCCCTGGAATAGAAATATGATTTTTTGTTTGGTCACATCCGGTGGTGATGAGGAGTTGATACTGGTTCTGTACTCAGGAATCACTCCTGTTTGTTCTCAGGGGACCATATGGGGTGCCAGGGATTGAACCTGGTTGTGTGCAAGGCAAATGCCCTAACCACTGTACTATCATTGTGGCCCGAAAATATGTTAAAGAGCACATATATCCACTATATTTAGAAGTCAATGTAATGCTCTAATGTAAAAAAGGCAACAAATAATAACAAAACAACACATGTTTGAACACATACATTTGGTGATAAAAACAACTCTAAGACATAATTGTTTCTATGTAAATAATTAGTGCCAAGCTCAGGGTCAGACTGATAAAATATTTATTTTGACTGCTCAAATAACACAACTGATATTATAATTTGTTATATGATTTTGAAATGATGAGGATTTTGTGGTATATGCTTAATAACATAGTCTCTTGATTTTCAGGGAATCAGGATCCCTAGAAAATCTAGCACATATTAAAACCAAGCAAAAATATACTTTGTTTATATTTAAAATGAACTCAAGATCTGGATTTCTAATTCTAAACAGTTGATTATTTTATAATAGGTATTTGACAATAAATACATTTAGAAATTGTGAGAGTGGTAAAAATATGTGTGAGAGTTGTAAAAAATATTGAACAATTCCTCCTAGAACGGTTCAATCAAATTCTAATTCCTATACAGTGTATTCCTATACAATGCATTAAACAGTTCTAGGACAAACATTGCATAGGAATTTGAATCTTTGATTGGTATTCATGCAATAACAGTAGCTGTTCCCACTCTGCAAACCCACAGTCATTGTTTGAAGACAAAATTCTCTCTCAGTTTCCAAAATAGACTTATTTTACAGTACAGGATGATAGTACAATGGGTAGGGCACATGAGGTTGCACAAGGCGCAACCAGGTTTGATCCTCCTATTGGGGGGACTAGATATAGTCCCCAGAGGAAACCAGGAATCATCCCTGAGTCCTGAACATAGCCAGGTGTACTTTCCCTCCCACAAATAAAAAGTGATATCACTGTAATATTCAACATACAGAAGCTTTATTACACAGCCGAGAAGGGAATCCAATCACTGCAAACTGGTAGCGTAATCATATCTTTCCCTGTCAAACTCAGTTATTACTTGGGAACTGTTGGTGGGAAGCATGAGCTTGGCACCAAAGCAATGATGTATGTTAGAATATGTACATGCCCCAGCGGGGAGATCCCAGAAGTGCCAAACCATATGGTGCAAAATACCACATGTGTGTTTCTAGTTGTCCCCCTACTCTTCTAACTTACCTGGATTTCAACTCAAACACCAAATCTCATCTAAAAGATGCCTTTACAGGAGCTGCCCGGGGGCCATCGGCCATAACATGAAGCGGCTGGGGAGGCTGGAGCTTGGCTCGCCTGGGCCCAGCTGAAGAGGGGGCACGCAGGAGGGCAGACGGGTTTTGGGGAGTGGGCCCGTTGCCTCTGGGGGTCCCGGAAGCAGCCGGATGAGACTTCGCCCATCACACTAGCCACCATTTTCACTGTCCGGATGCTGGGAAACTGCCTCACGACCAGATCAACAGAGCAAAACCAGTTTGAGCCCAGCGGTCCATTAAAATAGTGGAAACAGTAATGTCTTTTAATGCATTGAATTCCACGAAGAGCAGGAAAGTTTGGCGGGAGGGAGAGATAAAGAGGAGAGAAATGACATACAGAACCCGCCAAGTAGTTGAGGTGTGGGAGGGGGGAGGGAGGTGGGGACATTGTTGATGGGAGATGGGTTTGGGTGGAGGGGATGGGTGTTGGAACACTGTAGAACCAAAACTCTACATGAGCATCTTTCAATTGTATGTCTAAAATGGTGTAACAATATTTGGGGGGGAATAATAAAATAAAATAAAATCGGAAAAAAATAAAAGATGCCTTTTCATACTTCTGCCAAACATAGGATGAGATGTACACTATCACAGTACACTATCATCCATTGTTGATGCTTAGCATTCACTTATTCAACATGGAGTGTTCACCATTTGGGCAAACCTGTAGTAGAATATGATTAAATTTTATGATTTTTTACTTGAAGCTTTAATAAATGCAAGGGTGCCTTCCAAGGTGAGTCACATGACTAGTGACCAACTCTAATTGATCAGTCACTTACATTGTGGTTTTCTTTGCAAAGCCGGTAACTCTACTAATGTTAAACATTTTTTGAAGGAATTTCTCTCCATAATGAATCGTGGTAGTACTGGCAATGGTATGATTTAAAAAATGCAACTTAAAAAAAATTCCTAGTGCTTTCTTCTAGTGAGGAACAGACTATAAATGTTATTTTTGTCCTTTAAAAGGAAGATAATCTACATGTGAAGACGAGATTTAAATATATTTACCATGTTTTATGAAGGAAATTTTGTGGTGTGGGAATTTGGGGATGCAATAAAATCTTTGGACATGGTTTCCAGGAATAATGATTTTTTTTTATGGAGCCCGAGTGATTTTTTCTGCATCTTGTCTTGTCTCTCCAGTAGGAAGGACTTTCTGCGAATAGTGATCATTTTATTTCTTCCTAAATCCTGGCATGAATTTTCATCATAATATAAATTGTTAAATAAAAAACTCATGTGAAAGCAGTGATAAATTAATTGTTAAACCATTTAGCAAATTTGAGTAGCTGGAGTGGATACTGGTGTCTCTCCATATTCAGTCTTTATACCAATCTAGAAATTACTTTTTCCATCAGAAGTAGGTTGTATTACATCCTCAACACTATATAATAGATCACTGAAGAAATTCCTGGTAGATGATCAGAAAGTGCTCAAAGACAGAAAGCTTCAAGTCGTGTAATTGGAATGAGAAACTATTCCCTGAATAAAAACTGGTTGACACAAGGGATTTAGTAGGAGTACTGTAAAAAAAAAGTGAGTAGCTTGAGCACTATTTATAGAATTTCCTTTTTAATAATTATGGGATTTTCCATATGTATGTTTCTTTTCTAATCTTGCTGCTTTTAATTCTCTTTTTGACTTTAGTCATCTGAGTTAAATATTTCTTGGAATTTTACTATTTGAGTTTATTCTAGCTTGGAACCTTTTTGTCTCTCAAATCTCTTTGTACTTCTCAATTCAATGTAATTCTCAAAAGAAAAAAAATATTTTTCTGAAAATTTATTTAATATTTTTATATCTTCTATTCGTAGAGGTTTCCTTCATCTCATCTCAATCTTTACCTCAGTTGTTTCTATTCTGCTTCTCAAACCTTCTATTTGGTATATATTCATTGAGGTATTATATATACCATATATTATATATATGCCACTTACTATATAATTCATTCCTGTTTATTTTGTTCAGTGTTTTCTCATTTTGACCCTTATTTTCCTGTGCTTTGCCGATTATTTGCACCATTGTTTCTTTAATTAAATATCATCAACATGGTGTCACTAAAGTCATTCTCTGAGAGTTTACAGAGCTGGTTGTTCTGATTGGACCTTCTATGCTACTGCTTTTGCTGATTGAACCTCATTGAACTTATTGGGCTGTCACATGTCTTCCTTATTGTGTTTGTTGTGAGTCGGCTGTACTAGGGTGAATCTTTTTATGTTTAGAGCCCTTGGAGTCTAGTGATTAGACTGTGTGTTGCTCTTTTCCTTCCCTGCTTGTCTTGTGACAAGTATAACTGTAAGACATGTGAGATTTGATAATAGAGCTCTTGCATAGCCACATATGAGGCCTTAGGCTTCAGGAGATGTAGATGTGGGCCCACTGATATGGCAGAGGTAGGACATGGAGACTTCTTGGACCTAAAACCCCTTCAGCCCTTCAGGTATTGCAGGAACAAACAAATATGGTAAAATACATAGGAATTTTATAAATAAGATGCTGCTGCTTAGATTGGACTAGCCCAAACATATTAATTTTAGAACTTGCTGAGTGACATTAGAAAGGACATCTATAAAATGACTGCATTCATTTTTGGGGATATTAATAAAATAGTATGAGACTACTGTCCTAGGCCAGGCAGAACAGGCTAGGAGAACTTGCCAAATGTTGGACTATACCACAAATGTGGGGCAGAGGTCAGGTGGAGCGGAAGGTGGATAAGAGAGAGAAGGGATCAGGTTGACAATAATAGATGGAAATAGGGAAATAGTAGTGCTAGACAAGAACTGAGTATTGAAAGTAGGTAAAGGGATATATATGATAACCTTTCAGTATTGCAAAGCACAATATGCAAAAGGGGAAATAAAGTGAGAGGGGCTAGAGTGATAGCACAGTGGGGAGGGCATTTACCTTGCATCCGGCCAGCCAGGGTTCGATCCCCGGCATCACATATGCTCCCCCAAACACCGCCAGGGAGTAATTCCTGAGCAAAGAGCGAGGAGTAACCCCTGATAATTGCCAGGCTTGACCCAAAAAGCAAAATAAAAAAGAATGTGTGTGAGAGAGAGAGAGAGAGAGAGAGAGAGAGAGAGAGAAGAAAAAAATACCTGCCATTGAGGCAGGTTATGGAGGGTAGGTGGGAAGAAAATAGGTACATTGGTGTTGAAAAATGTGTACTGGTGGAGGGCTGAATGTTTAAACCCTGTATGACTGAAGGCCAATTATTAACAGTTGTGTAATCATCTAGTAAATGGTGATTCAATAGAAAGAAAAGAAAAGAAAAGAAAAGAAAAGAAAGAGGAGACAGAGAAAGGAAGAAATAGAGAGGAAGGAAGGAAGGAAGGAAGGGAGGGAGGGAGGGGAGGGAGGGGAGGAAGGAAGGAAGGAAGGAAGGAAGGAAGGGAAGGAGAAATTACTTTCTGTCTGCACTATTTATACTAATTTTATTTTATTTTTTTCTGGTTTTGGCCCATAGTTGGTGGTACGTACTCCTGATACTGCACACAGGAACAACTCATGGTGGTGCTCAGAAAACAATATGTGGTGTGACACAAATTCCCTACCTGCTTTACGATCACTCAACCCCTTGCCATACTAATTTTAAAAGAAACAGAAGAAGAAACAAAGATTTTTTTTCCAAAAATGATTCAGTGGTCCGTACTAAGTAGCTAATGATTGCACCAAAGTGTAAAAGTTAGCAATAGAAGACACCATGGGGCCGGAGGCGATAGCCCAGTGGGTAGGTCGTTTTCCTTGCACGTGGCTGGCCTGTGCTGGCCGGGTTCGAACCCTGGCATCCTATATGGTCCCCCCAGCACCGCCAGGAGTAATTCCTGAGTGCAGAACCAGGAGAAACCCCTGAACATTGCCGGGTGTGACCCCCAAAAAAAAAGCAAGAGAAGACACCCTACAAAGTAAAATTTACAATTCTCATAGCATAATCTGTCAAAGGATGATGTAATTTAATATTTGATGAATATAATAAAAACAGTAAGGCAATGAATAATTAAATGTGGTTTTAGATAGCATCATTCTAAAATTTTAAGACATTATAGATTTCAAATATTTTGTCTCCAGGGTCCTCATAAGCTTTAATTTTGAACTCAGTGTTAAGCTAATAAAATAAGAATGTAATTTCAAAATTCAAAGTGAGAAGACCAAGCAATCTTTTGAATTTATAATCCATGTAATCAGATTAACTCAGGAGAAAAAAAACCATGTTATTATTGAGGAAATTGCTGTTCTGAAAAATCATTTTAGATGTTTTGGTTCTATGGTTTCTGTATTATTTTCACTAAACTGCAGTTATTGTGGTTACAGCTTTTATTATTTTTCTTCAGAAAAAGGGAAGATTATGATGAGGTGTTAGATCCCCCATGTGGTTCTATGTTTTTCTCTAACATTTTCTTTGTAAATTGTGGTAAAATATTTTAAAATCAGTGGAGTGAGAGAAAACATAGAGTGTAATTTTAAATAGATTTTAGAGTTTAATGAGTACCATTGAATGTTTAGCTTCCATACTTAAAAATGTCAACAACCACGAACATGAGGCAATGTTTTTTTTCAGCATCTTGAATCGGAGCTATTTATTTTTAAAACTATGAATTACCCTGTTTTTGGTACTGTCTTACTATTTTATTAACTGTTTACAAGTTTACCTATTCACCTATAATGCATGTGATTTTTGCAGGTGTGACCCTGTCGCACCTATCTTTAGACAATGCCGGAAGCATGAGTCAGTTTACTTAGGAGAATCGCTTTCACTAATTTCATAAAAGTGAAAGAAAGTGACTAAGTAATTTTCTTTTCAAAATACCTAAAACCTACTGCTTAACTGTTCAAGTTTATCTGAAAATGATGATATTTCAGAAACCCAGGATCTTCTCTGGAACTTATAGTAGAGTCATTGACTGGCTTACCATTTATTTATACATGGATTTGAGAGATATTGTGAGAAAATTACAGGTTATGGATGAAACATATCTGATAACATTTATATATTGGCAATATAATAGAGTCCACAATAGTGAGAGTTGGCTTGCAATTTTATGACTCTCTAAGGGGGAAAAATAATAATCTTGACATAGTGGGAAATGCCAGCATGTTAACATCTACCAGAGAAGACAAAATTCTAGCACTTAACTGTGTGAAACGTAAAAGTAAAAAATAGATTATGCTATGGTTTTTGATGCTCAACTCAAATGAACTTAAACTCATTGGAAATGTATTGACTCAGCATATTTAGGCTTAGGTATTATAAAGAGGTTCAAATCATATATTCAGATGCAGTTTCTCTGATTCTTCATTTTGACTTCTTTGGTGTGATCATATAATTTTGCCATGATGGTCTTCAAGGAGAAAAATAACTACAGGAGCCCCAATATCATGTCTTAATACTACCAAGTCCAGTGGAAGAATAAAAAAGAATCCTCTTACTCCAAATTCTGAGCATATTTTCCTATCTGGAGTACTTGAACCAAAAATTATGCCAAAGGGAAATGTTAAGGGATTAATTGTCCCTTCAAATTTATATTTTGAAGCTTTAATCTCTAGAAACTTAGACTGTGACTGTTTAGATAGAATCTTGGAGAAGTAATTAAGTCAAAATGAGGTTGTCTGGGTGGGCTCTAACATATAGGTTCTCTCTCTCTATATTTGGATCTCCAAGCAGTGCTCCCGGGGATTCAAGTTACTCTAAGACTATCACTCTTCAAGTTGGGTTGACAGCTCAGAGACAGCTGTGGGCTGGCATTAGTGCTGGGGACCACTAGGTCTACTTTTTGGAGCCTCTGTGTACTCTCAAGTACTCAGCAATGCTTGCTACTTGATGCTCAGCAATTGCTATACCAAGCATTGCCATACACACATGTATTTAGCATGTGGTGTGAAGATTGAACCCAGGTCAGGTTCATGCAATCATGTCCCAGTAGTAAAGTATCACGCCCCAATCTCAAGATACTTTACAACCTTCTGACTCTGCATCCACTTTCTTTCTACCACATGGGTGGTGTCCCCCAGCTTCAAAACCAGTGACTTTTCAGCTGGGGAAAATGAAAAAAGGAAGCAAGTGAGACCTCAATTTTAGGAATGCATGTGAGATATATGATTCTGTAATTATGGGCCAGTGTAAATTAAATGTCTTGTTAAGCTATTAGATTAGAAAACATGGAACTGGGTTTTAAAAATTCAATTTCAGATTTTGCTGCCAAAACTAAGTGGTCTTGGTTCCTTTACCTGTTATCTGATTTGTTGTGTGCTCTAGATAGCGCTTCTGTTTACATTCTAACATATGACTCAACATGCCCCTATTTTCTCTATGGCGTGGCAGAGAGACAGAAGTATGGACTTCTGGTGTTTGGTTAGGTTTAGCAAATAGCACGGAAGAAGGTCAGAATGTAGGGGATGAGGATAAGAGGATGTTTGTACATATTTTCTGGATTATTTCAATCCCTATCATTCCAACATCATAGATCTTGTAAGAAATCACTTTCTTTAGAGACCTCTCTGTGTTTGAGTTCCTGTGATAGCTTTCTCCTGTCTGCCTCCTTTATACCCAGGGGTAGGGAAAAAATCTAGTAGCTTTACTCTGGGAACTGAATAATTTCTTATGGTTTCTCTGTATCTATATCATACTTTTATGAATAGTTTATTACTCTGTCTTGAAACTACTCAATTGAATTTTGTTCTTTCCCTGTAGGGTTCCTAAAAAGGACATAATGGCAGTTGATGACTGTTTGTGAGTTGTGTCACAATTTATAAAAGCTCTTCAAGATAATATTATAATCTCATGGAATTAATACTTTTAATATAGACAGATGGGTAGATATAGTGATGAAGCTCATAGAAAGTTGAGTCCCTAGAAATGTGACCTTGAGTAAAATGCCTGAACTATTTATGCCTCAATTCCCTTTATCAATAAAGTACAGATAATAAAAATCACAACAAGAAGACTATATCACAACTTTATTGTTTTCCTCAGGGTAAAATGAGATGCGAAATGAGTGTGAGACAGGGAAAGTCATGGCTCATTCAGTGCTATCTGTTGTTGGTAGTATATTTGCCTGTTCTCACAGCTTGTATGAAGTACAGGTTGGATTGTTGGGGAACAGATACTGAGATGGTATTTGGGGGTGAAATGGCTATTAAGAATAAATATCTTTAAAGGAAAGAGGAAGAAAACAGATTGTAGAAATGGAAAAATTGACCTCAAGGCATGCCTGGTAAAGCTTCAGTCCTATCTGAAAGCTAGCTCGGGGAGCAATACTACTCACTAAATTGTACGCTTTGAGCCCAAATGACGGTGTCATTATATCTTCCTTCCTCAACAGACATTTGCTCTACATGCGAATGTGTGACCTCAATTTGCTCTCTATAACTGAAGCTAGTTGTAAAGGAGTACAGAACTGGAGAGTATCTGCTAAAGGGCCTCACAACCAGGCACTAAATTCATTGTTGAGGGAATTTGACCCATAACACCCTGGTCCATGCCACTGCAGCTACCACAGTGCCACTTAGATCCTCTTACACATATACAATCATATACATACACTTCTCCGTGAACCAGGAGGCTTCCCTTCCTGAGAGAAATGAGAAGTTTAGAAAAGGTTTGGGAATGAGCTGTCGTCCAAGCTTCTGCAGTTGTCCTCAGCAATACATCTGATGCTGGTATATTGGCATTATTTGCTGTAAAACCTAAATCAATTTTGACCAATGGAATGCGTGCTTTTGAGTTTGTGCATAACCTCTGTTGATGCCATATTGACCACATAGTGCATATCTCATTTTGCCAATTTTGTTGTAGCCAGAAACAGAGAATGCTTAAGTTCAACTAGGTAAGTAATAATGCTGATTGGGTATTTAAAAACACTCACACACATATACATTTTTTAAAAAGCATTCATACTTTATGCCATGGCCATATATCCGTTCACACAATTAAATCTATTTATCCATGATCTAATATTTTCCTTCCTAGATTCCCTGAGCAGTTGTTTGTGGTATTTAATTCTATCTTAAGACATTCTCAACTTGAGTGTCTTCTTTTAGCAACAGTAAAAGTATATGACTAGGTATAATTCCCAAGGGTATTCTTATAACAAAAAGGACTTTTAGCACATCAGATTATTTTGAAAATAGCATAGCTGCACTCACAGAGTCAGCTTATCTATCAACCAGACTCGGGGTTTTCCCCTCCTCCTTTATTTGAGCAGCAAGAAGTCTGTTACACAGACATAGGTTCAGAGCGATACAATGACATCACAGATGTAAGCTCTATGGGGTCTGATGTATCATATTCTCTTCCAAATATACTCCCATATTGTGATAAGTTGTCGATAGTTGCACCATGGCCGTTTGTGACCTGTGTTAGGTACTCTGCCCATTTACATGTCATGGGTATGTTGCAGAGGGCATGTATTTATTCATTGCAGGTAACATAGTCTTGCTACAGAATTTTAGATGCTTTACTAAGGGTGTCAATGCAGCTTGCAACAAACTCCATATAAATCTTTTGCCACAACTGATACCTTCAATACCCAATTATACATCCACTTATGTGTCCTATTTCATGTTTCAATGCCATTTTCCCAATATTTAGATTTTTTTGACCCATCATCCTAGACTGAACATTTAACTATGTTTAACCATGTTTAAGTTTCAGCCTCTCAGATTATGGCTGGCTCTTTACTGTCATTTATGTATATTCAAAGAGACCTCTGCCTTTCATACACGATAATCAATTTCTCTTTCCCTCTCATCATCTTTCTGTACAAGCACACCTTTGTTGATTGTCAAAAGTCTTCACTACCATTATTATGATATCTCTTATTTTTAACTAGCCATCTCTAATGTCTGATCCATAAATGCATCTATTTCACTGGTTCATAATTTCAATTTATATGCGGTGAAAAATCTTATAGTTAGATGATTAGGAAATGTGTTATTCTAGCTACCACTTGTAATGGCATCTTCAGCTGTTAGCTGAGGTGCATGATAAAACCTCACCTTAGCATTGTTGCCTCAAACCATTCCTGATTAATAATTCTCATGTTGGACTCTTTGGCACTAGACACTGAGATAAAATGAAGGTTAGCACCTAAGATAGTTATTGTGTCTAAACAGCTGTGCTACAAAGTGAGAGGAAGTAGGCTTGGATCAGAAAAATGTTAAGTTGCACCTTAGCCTGAGAAAGTTTTGGTTAATTTGGCAAGGATAAATTAATTTGGCAAGGATAAACTGCCCCTTGAGCTTTTGCAAGTGTGGCTGCAGTGCCAGGCTGCATCAACAGGTGGCAGACAGAAGACAGGCTTGTCTAAATCCAGGGCTCTGCCCCTTGGGCCCTGGATGGTTGATTGTCTGACATAGAAAAAGACTGGGACCCCTGGGATGAATCCAGTGCCACGGTAGAGCCTGGAAAGCTACCCATGGTGTATTCAATGTGCCAAAAACAGTAACAATAATGGACCTCATTCCCAACTAATGGAGATGTTACTGGTGCCCGCTTGAACAAATAGATAAACAATGGGAAGACAAGTGGCAAGTGACAATTTGGCAAGAAGTGAAAATTGCATGTAGAGTGTCTGACATTGGGCTGAAATGATTGAATCTCAGTTTCTCTACTATCCTCTTTCCCCTGATTCTTGGCTACTGAGAGGGACTGTTCTGGGGACTGAAAGGTGGAGGCAGCTATTGGGATGATGTCAGAGGCCTTGGTCATTGCACCACAGGCCCAGCCAAATTCTCCTGTCTATGGGGTGATGTGAGGGAGAGTAAACAGAGAGAGAAGAACTAAAAGCCTCAGGGAGATCTGCAGAGAAAAGCTCATTTATTTAGCAAGATACATATCTTTTATATCTATACCTTCAAAGGGAAAGGAAAAAGTTTGCACAAGCATCCCTTAACTGATGTTTGCAGTGTTTCTAGGGGTACTGTGCAACAAAACAGAATATTATGGTCAATACTTTGTGGGGCCAGAGCGATAGCCCATGGGTAGGGCATTTGCCTTGCACGTGGCTGGCCTGTGCCAGCCCGAGTTCGATCCCTCTGCATCCCATATGGTCCCCCGAGAACCACCAGGAGTAATTCCTGAGTGCAGAGCCTGGAGGAACCCCTGAGCAACAAGCAAAAAAAAAAATAATACTTTGCTATTTGGTCACTGCCTAGGGCTTTCTATTCCTTCCCCCATATTGTCCACTATCTGAAACTCTGGCTTAACAGGTTTGGTGGGTGCCATATCACGGCAGGCATGCATTAGTCTTTTGCGGAGTCTCCTATTGCCCTGCCATTATTGTGGCCGGGTCCCAGGTTACTCCAGATAATCTTTTCTGCTGTCTCCATGGAGTGTCCCCATACCTCATAATAAAGACTTCTTTTGGTAAAGATTTGACTTGAGCAAAGTGGCTCTGCACAGTTGAGACAAACCTTGCAGAAGCCTATTTGCTGGTATTCTTATTCTTCAGTTAATTGGAGCTGGGCACAGATCTTTTCTTGAAGACAGAACATCTCCAGGCTTACTATATATGTGGTTGTTTTAAGAGTTGTCATTGCATAAATAATGAAGCAAATCTACTTCCTTCTGAATAAACTACTGCCATGAGAGTGAGTCAACATAAAATAATTTGTGATGTGTGTAATTGCTAACCTAAGAAATGGTAGTTTGGGTTACCATTTCTCCCCGGGAGTCTCACCAGTAGCATTAGTTCCACAAGAAACCCTGATGACAAGGGTACTTAAATTACATAAATTTAAGAAGTATTGCACACTGTAACCCTATCTTGAAGATTCATAATAACAAAAGTTTACTTTCAAATTTTAGAACTTCTGTATCAGATGTACATATTTGATTTATTTTTCTCAGTGTTTTCATAAGATATTTGATTATAGGTATCACCATTGGAAGACATTAACCTCTTTGTTGGTAATGTCTGTCAGCAACCACTGAAAATTAAATTGGTTGGAATCCACAGGACAATAATGGACTAGAGCATTCCTGATATTAGTTCCAAGGAATTAAATCACTGTTAGGATATTGATTACCTGCTCTGTCCATCCACTGACTGTGGAACCAATGAAAGGTCCCTAGAGGTACAGATTTTTAATAAAAGATTGGAGGGTCAAGAAATAGTACATCAGGTAAGGCTTTGTATGAAGGCAAACCAGGTTCTATCCCAGCACCACATGTGGCCTCCCAGTTGTGCCAGGAGTTATCCCTGAGTTCAGAGCCCAGAGTAAGACCTGAGCACTGCTGGGTTTGGCCCATTCCCTCCCTCATCCAATAAGTTGGAGGGACATTGGTAAGAGTGATGAAATTAGATTTATCCATCCACTGACCCTGATTCCAGTGGAAGCTCCCTAGAGGTGCATAATTTATATAAAGAAAAAGTACTTGATGAAGAATTGGCTTTGTTCCTTGAGGGGAAGAAATTATGTACAAATAGTGCTTAGATGAGAAGAGGGATAGAAATCCACAAAGAAATAAAAATTTGCTTTTAGTAAGTGGCTGTAGAATCTAGGTCTATTCTGTAGGCAGTGAACAGGGCTACCTTGTTAGAAACAGAAAGCCGGAGACTCTGTGGTCAATGGTGAGACATGTGATGTTCAGGCCAAATAGAAGGCCTTGGCCTCTGAAAATACCAGCTGTTATTTTGGGCCCTCTCATATAAACTGTGCTAACATGAGTTGAGAGAAACATTCGTACCAATAAGCCCCGTGAGTAAAACATGTACTTGGAACCATTTACATATTACATCACTTTTGAAAATCATGGATAACACCTGCTTGCACAGTGCTTACTGATTACTCAAATCAAGTCATGGCTAGAAAATTAATTCACAGATGAGGAACTACATAATAGTAATATTTTCCCCATGACGACTATTTTTGTTTTCCCAGAACTCTTACCAATTTCCCTCCACAAACTCCCTCTGGCTCAACCATACAAGCTTGACCAACCTTCAGAGACCCATAAACAAATCTCAAAGAAGACCAGACATCTCAGTTAAGGGTCTCTTTCACTAGTCATGCTCCAGAGACTCAAAATTAAATCACGAGAGAGATCACACATCTCCAGAGATGACGGACCAGACCCTGCCCAATGCTGAATCATCCGGGTACCCACAGAGGGACAGGTGTGCCCACCATCTGCCCAGAGTCCTGACAGTCGAAAACTTCACACTCCACAGTCACTGCCATGTTCTCAGCAGGACTCCACTGTTTGCCATGAGCCTCATCCAGAAAATAATCTGTTGAAAAACTCAGGCATGTGGGATTTCTTACTGAAGTCTCCAGGCTTTCATGGAGTCAAGGATGGGCTACCTCTCCCTATCTCCCTGCACTTCCGGGAAGCTGTGGTGGTCATGCACATATCCCAAAAGTCACCCACTTAACAATTTAACGCTGTCTGTATCACTTCATTAAAAATTTAGAGCCTTAGCAACACTGATAAACCAGGAGTATGACACCAGATTGGATAGGATACAATGTAGAGGGTATCCAATGCCTAGTAATAAAATATCAACACAGAAGGCTAGTACTTTTAACATCTTAGTAATCTCCTATAAAAGGGCTTAATAGCACCAAGGTGAGATACGTAATCTTCACCAACTTTCTTCTGAGGAAACATTTTCTGATCATTCTTGTAGCACATTGTAACAAACAATATGAAATAAATTATTGAGGCCCTGCTATGGGGCAGTCTTAAGGGGAGGGCTGAGAAAATGGGAAATAATGGTAGTGGGAGTGGTAGTGATGATGTGTTGAATGTCTGAAACATCACCATGAGCTACTTTGTAAGCCATATATGTTTATATAAGGTAACATGGGGAAAATAAAATAAAAATTAAAAAATGTAAAAATATTGTTTTCATATTATCTTTTGAAATTGATTATAAATTTTTATTGTGTAAAGTTTGAAGAGTAGAAAATTAGTACTTCCCAAATTTCTTATTTCTATTCATATTGACAACCTATTTTCTCTTAGAAATGTGTTCACTTGTTAATTCTCAATGCAGACAGGTAGAATATCACATACATATGACAAGGAATCTTGTTCATGTCACATCTATTGACTCTGTATTTCCCTTTTCTTATTGCTCTTATATAGAGCTATGTCACTGAGTTTTAACAAAGGATGGTGCTCAAAATCTATACATGTCCCTTTTAAGCCTCGTGAATAAAATCCTGCCTTTGTTATCTATTGTCAGATCTAAAGAAGATTCTGAGGCATTAGGAGCTGGTGGAGCTACTTGGAAACACACCTAATAATACTGAACACTGTATTTTGCTAGAATAGGAAAAAAAATTTTATTAATCTCCTGAGTTTTGGAATTTGAATACTGTGTCAATAAAGACTGTCACTGTGCTGATTGCCATTAAGGATACACTATCACAAATTAAGATGGAGTGTTAAAGAAGGGCCAGATGAGATGCAAAAAAAAAGAAAAAATTAAACAAACATAACAACATAATTTAATTTTCTTTATTAGATCGAAAAGGGTATTAGATTTGCATGCATTTTATAGTACAACATCACATCAATACTTATTTTTTAGATAAGAGGGTACCAAAACTCCAAGAGGGTCACAGATTTTTTAATGGCACATCATTGAGTAGTAGAAATTAACCTTGGACTAGCCCAGTTGTAAACTGAACCTGCACATACTATATCATGCATGTAGAAAACTTTATAGATCCTATTACAGGAACCTGTTCCAGAATATGAAGTCAGGAAGACGTTGCATACAGAAGCATGCCTATAGTTCAAAAGGATCACCCCACCTGTCACTGAGGAATCATTCAAGAACTTTGGTAAAGTGGAATTAAACAAATTTCAGGGAAATGATGAACTGAGACCTCAAACTTTGCACTAAAAAACCAGTAAAAACTGATTAAGGAATTTGACCTCTCTATGCTTCTATTTACTTATTTGGAAATTTTAGGTATTAGTTTTTGAATGATTTGAAAAAAATGCATTCTACAAACTTCCAGGTTTTTATGGAGAAATCGCTGGACAAGAGTAAAGGCGGGACCACAGAGGTAATACAGCAGTTAACTAACTTGCCTTGGTGCGGCCAACCCGGCTTTGATCTCTAGCAACTGCATATGGTTTCTTACGCATGATAGGAGGCATACCTGATTGAGGAGCCGGAAACAAGTCCTGTGCACCTCTGGGTGTGGTCCAAAAGGGAAACAAAACAAACAAATAAGAAGAATGACGAGAACAAACTTCCCAAACTATGGTCTATACATACACTTGAATCAAGGAAGTTTATGTATTTTTTTTTTTATTCATTAGGGTTGATTTTGATCTGTAAAGATTTACATACAGGATTCACTGTATTATATATTACTGATACCATGTTGAGAGCCTCTGGACTAAAATTCTGTAGTTGTAGGATTCTAAAGAAGGTAGCACAAAGCACAGAATTATTGCTAAGGGGTAGTCCTATAGCGCTTGGTTATTAGATTTCATCCAAAGCATCTTCAAGTTTGATAACTCTACTCTGTTTCTTGGCCTTGGGTTTTGGTTGTGCTCCTTTGAAATGTCATTCTTCACTATTCCCTACATCGGTAAAAATTCGATTATGCAAAATACCTCACTCCAAATGACATTACCACATTACTTCCCCTTCTCTGCCCTCTTATATTCCACCCCAGCCATTGGTAAATATAACTCAGAATGAATATTGACTTTTTTCATCAAGACTGGTTTTAGTGGCTTTACTTGAAATCACCTTAGCATATTCTTTTAGCCGAGGGTGAAAATGATAAAATGAGAACTAAACCTGCTGAAATGAGAGGTCCAGCACCCCCAGATGACATTTCCCAGCCACCCCGATGGCCAAACACTCAAACTCCCATTGCTTTCTGATGTGCTTCCTATCATGAGATTTTAACTTATCTTGTCATGTCTGAAAATGCCAAGAAATAGACATTAACTTCAATAGGCATTTCAGTTTCTGTCCTCCCCTTTGCTCTGAGGCCTGGCTTTGCCAGTCTTTGCTGTCTGTGAGGCTGAGGTTCTGTTAGAGGGATAATGGCTCCATAGACAGTATGATGGAAGTTTTCAGTATTCGGTTAGCTATATTGCTATGCTAAGTAGGAAGAATTCTTTAGGTATACTTATAACTACCTGAATTTCTTAGCATGGGTCTGGAGATCTGAAAAGGTGTTAACATTTTAGGAACAAGGAACAGGATTAAAAAAACTAATATGAGGGTGACCTCTGACTTAATGTATAGGTTTTTTCTGGAATATCTTATTTACAAGATTTTTATTCATGGCTTGTCTGAGGATGATATAATTATTGTTGTTGTTTTAAAACTAGGTGTCAGGGATACTGTGGGGGACCGAAGGAGTATGTGCTCTGTATTTATCAACCCTAATCTAGATCAAATTCTCAGTGGCACACATATCAAAATTAAAGTTCAGAATTATTTTTTTTTAAAAGAGGCTACAGTACCTGAATCCCATATTGTTTTTGTAACCCTTGGTAAATTATTGTATGAGTTTTATTTTCTCTCTGGGTACTTAATGCAGCTAGTAATGTCTTCCTCATCTGCTTACTATGATCATTAAAATTATGCAAGTGAACTTTCTACCTTTGTAGTTTTTAATCAGTGGTCTTTACATGAATGTTTTTTTCTTTCAGAAAGTTTGGAATGTAATATAAGATGCTATCTTTTCTTCTTTTTCCCTTAGATCAGTGCATCTCAATATGGTTTCAGGAAATTTTCTGTTAACTATTTCATTTCCAATTCTAACTTGAGCTTAGCTTTTCACAACAAAGGACTGTCATATAGTAAATACTGTGTACTTAATTTACCTCGCATAAATAAATAAAACAAACAGCGTTTTCAAATAGTTATGTAACTAACGTTACAGATTACATAGTAGAAACTTATGTTGGCTTTGTCACCATTGGAGTTTAGGATAGATTTGTCTATGAATGTGCTTTTAATTTATTTAAGGTAGTTTTCTGGAGATTTTTGCATTGATTTTATATCTTCAATCTAGACACCATCTTACATGGAGTTTCCATAACCCAATTTAGGAAAATATGATCAGAAACATGAGCTTTTTTTCACCCAAACCCTAAAATACAGACCTAAAATATAGTTACCAAAATGGCAACTCTAGTTCTTGAGTTTTTCTGCAGTTGAAAAATCAGCAGTTACGAATAATGGCTAAGTCCTCCAAAATTGCTAAAGACCTGGCAAAAGGGAAAAGATTGACATGGTTTATGGAAGAATACTTTAAAAAGTTCATTTGGTGGTTTTGACTTTCATGTTAGTTGTAACCAGGATGTTACAACTAGGTGTAACATCAGGTGTACACCAGGTGGTGTCTTCAGGATTTGTTTTAGCCATATTCTACTTTATCCCTTCCCAGAATACTACTCCACTCTCTCAAAAAGTGTTAAAGGTGAGAGAGGGTAAAGGCAGTACCAAACTCCCTTTATAAATTTAATTGGCCAAAGGGTAAGTATTCTCTCATCTCTAGCTTGAATTAAACAATTCTTGAAGCAGGCATCTGGATGTCGTGACTTGGATCACCTGAGTAATCTGGAGCTGTATCAAAGATTGGCTCGCACTAAATCTTGCAAGTGACTTCATGTTGGGAGCGGGAGAGGAAGGACACCTGCATGCTATGACAGCCAGCACTGTTAGAACACTGGGCTGAAATAGCTTGTATTATCTACAAGGGTAGAAGTGAGTGGTGTAATTCTGGATGAACATGATAATAAACATCTACGTTAGTGAGCACATCCAAATACTTTTAACAAACTCAGAGGCATTGATGTATGTTTGTGATATTTTGATGTATTATTGATGTATTATTTGTGATATTTTCTGGGTTACATTTGGGTCACCTGGAAGACTATAACTATAACTTTGGTTATATAGATTAAAATTTGTAAAAAATTAAGAGAAATTTTAAGTATTTGCTCATAGATGGTCATATATTTTTATTAATGTTAAATTCACATAACATAAACTTGACTGTGATAAAGTTTGTTAGAATTTAGAAGATGTAAAATGTTGCATAACTGCCCCCTCTATCTAGTTTGAAAATATTTTTTATCACCCTCTAGAGAACCCCCCTCCCATCAAGCAGTTAATCCACTTTATTCTCTTCCCTCCAAAGCATGGCAACTATATTTTTTTTTGTTTGAATGCATTTACCTCGTCTCAATATTTCTTTCATATAAATGAAGTCATATAGAATGAACCTTTGTTGTCTACATGCTTTTACTAAGCATGTTTTTTGAAGTTTTTAAGTACTCATTCATTTTTATAGCTAAATAATATTCCAGTGTACAGATATGCCACATTTAAAAATCTGTTGATCTGTTAGTGAGTACTTTGGCTTTACTTGTGAATAGTGTTGTTATAAACAATTGTTTTGAGGCATATATCCAAATAGAATAAATTTCTCTGCCTTACAATTATTTTGTTAATCATTTTGAATATTTGACAAAATTGCTTTCTTTAGTGGTTGTCCAGTTTTTATATTTGTATCACAAAGTGGAAAGATTTTCATTTTTCTATGAGCCTATCAGCACCACTTTTCAGTAAAAGAACCTGCCATAGAGGCAGGCTAGGGGAGGGGGAGGAATTGGGGTTACTGGTGATGGGAAATGGGCCCTGATGGGGGGACGGGTGCTGGAACACTGTATGACCGAAACCCAAACATGAACATCTTTGTAATTGTAAAATAAAATAAAATAAAATAAAATAAAATAAAATAAAATAAAATAGTATAGTATAAATTAAATAAATACTCTCTCTGGGTAAAAAGAAATTCTTTTTTTTTCTTGCTTTTTGAGTCACACCCAGCAATGCTCAAGGGTTACTCCTGGCTCTTTGCTCAGGAATTACTCCTGGTGGTGCTCGGGGGACCATATGGGATGCTGGGGATCGAACCCAGGCCGGCATAGGCCGACTGCGTGCAAGGCTAACGCCCTACCCGCTGCTCTATCACTCCGCCCCTAAAAAAAAAAAAAAATTCTACCTATCTTACTGGGTATGAAATTTTATCTCACTGTGATTTTGAGTTGCATTTCCTAAGTGAGAAATTTCATTATTTTTATATTGATATTTTATTTTAGTAACATCATTACAATAGTATTAATATTCTTCGGTTTGAAGATGAAGTGATAGTGCAGTGGGTAGGGCACTTACCTTGCACACATCCAACCTGTGTTTGATCCCTGCCACCCCAGATGGCTCCCCAAGCACCGCCAGGAATTATTTCTGAGAACATAAACGGGAATAAATACTGAGAATCACAGTCTGTGACCCAAAAATTAAAAAAAAAATAGTTCTGATGTACAGTTCTGATGTACATGCATGAACACCAAAATGCCCATTCCCCCTCCCAATGTCTTTAAAAGAATTTATAAATGATATATCTACAAAAGCCTTGGCATTTATAGCTTTGGTATACACTGAAATCTTACAAGTAAAAAAAAATGCCCAAGCCCACCCTATCATGTTGTCAGTTCGTTAATCATTTTTATATTTTCTTTGGAAAACTATTTAAATTTCCATTCAAAATATTTGCTCAATTTTTACTGTGTTAGCTTTTTCATTTTTCCATTGAAACATTTCTTTATATATTCTGGAGTCTTATCTCTTAGCAGTGATATTATTTGTATATTCTCCAATTCTGTAGAGTTTTTATTTTCTTGATAATGTTTTTCATGTGCAAAAATCTTAATTTTGATTAAGTATAATTCATGTGGTTTCTTTGGTTGTTGTTGATCGTACTTTTGGTTTGTCCCCCCCAAAAACATTATCAAATCCCAAGGCATCAAGATTTACTCCCAAGCTTTCTTCTAATAATTTTGTAGATTTAGCTCTTATATTTAGATCATTGATTCATTTTAATAAATTTCATATGGAGGAGGTGAAAGTCAAGCTAAATTCTTTGTATCCAACTAGTTGGATTCTTTAGCCAACTATCTAGCACCATTTGTTGAAGGAATTTATTTCCTCTACTAAATAGTCTTACTATCCTAATTGAATCAATTTAGTGTAGGTTTATCACTAGGCTCATTTGTATTGTTTGGGTTTTGGTTTTGAGCCACACTTGGCTGTGCTCAGGCCTTACTCCTGGCTTTGTGCTCCGTAATCACTCTGGGGAAGCTCAGGAAACCATATGAGATGCTGCGGAAATTAATACCAGGTTGTTCCTGTGCAAGGCAAATACCTTACCTGCTCTCCAGCCTGTAGACTCTGAATTTCATTCCAGGTGTTAACATATGAAAACTGATTAAAATAAAATTTCATTCTATGTGAAGCTGACAAAGATTATTCTAAATTTAGCAAAGTGATTTTTTCTCAGTGAATCAGAATAACATATATCGTCATCATGGATATTAAATTTTAAAATTATTTCAACAATAGAATGCTACATGGCAGCATTTTGTTTACTCTAAATATTATATTTAGAAGCAAAATTCAAGAACAAATTATCTTATTCTACATGTGCCAAGATTTTCAACTACTATATTTAGATTCTCCTGTACTAGTAAACCTTAGTAGGTCACATTTTCAAGTTTTACTTTCCTGTCATAATATATATTAAATATAATGCTAACATGACTTGGAAAAATTACCTTATTGCCATTGATATGAAATACTTAAGATAAATGGGGTTTTGCATGATATCTAATGATAGCTCATTTAAGTATAAATTAGCATATGTTGAGAGGGATGTTGTGTGGAGGGGGTGTATGGAAGGAAAGAAACTGATAAAGTAGCACAATACGTGAGGCTGCCAAAAACGCAGTCTGAGAGAGATAAGAAGGAAAAAGAAAGGCAGATCATGCTGTGGTTAGCACTCTTTGGCGTCTTCCTGAATCAGTATACGCCTGATTAGGTTTGTGATTGTAGATGCTATCGGAGAAAAGGGAGTTCATTTGATGTCAGATGCTCATAGCTTTTGTTATGTTACGTGGCAGATTTTTTTTTTGATGATGGCAAGAGATTCTGCTTCCTGGATTTGCCATGAAAATCTTTCTTTAAAAAAAAAGAAATGTAGATCTTGGCATGGGATCAAAGCACCTGTACTCTGCTTAAATGGTAAGAACGTCTTGGGAGTTCTTCTTAGTAACTCAAAATGGACAAGGCGTGAAACCATATTGCATTTATCTACATGACAACTGCAATCCACTCTTTTACTAAAGGGAGCAATAGTGTTCCATTTTGAATGGACAGAGTGGGTGGGCCTGGAGTAAAGTATCACCATTACACATTCAACTTCTAACATATAGTTCTGAAATTACTGTGGGTGCGAAGAGACAGGGATGGAAAAAATTCAAAATATCTTATACTGAGCTATTGGTGCTAGGAAGACTTTTGCAACACTATTGAATACAGTAAGAGTCTATATACTAATTATATTCCATTATTACTGTGTCCATTTGTTTTCCTATGAGTGTGGATGCTAGAAGCACTATGCAGGCCTGAGTAAATCTGAACAAGCATTGTAACATGTCTCCTGAGCACTTCTAGGTAACGATAAAGAAATTAGCCACTCTGTAAATGGAGCTAGACATATAGCTATGTGATAACTCTAGAATTTTAGCCACATATGTGATGTATACAGTTGGCAAGAATGCCATTACTTTTATTTAAGGATTAGGTTACCACCAAAATTCAAAATTAAGAACTATAACATTAGTAAGTTATACAACTAATTTACGCAGCAATGTGAGTGAACGCTTGATACAACGGCTCGGACTCAATAGCTGTATGCAGTAGTAAGAACACTGATATAACTGAGTATGACTCGATAACTGAATATTAGAGAAGAGGAATAGATACAGACCAGTGAGGCTTCAATTGAAGAGTAAGTTCTTTAAATTTGCCTCAATTTACCCGGATCAATGACTGATTTTCATTTGCTTCCAAAAGTTGAATTCTATTTATACTTGTTACCCACTGAAAAGGTGTGGAAACAATGTCACTGGACTGGCATTGTAAGACCTCTCACTACCAGCTGTGTGATTTTAGAGAAGTCATTTGATCTCTCCATGGCTTCTGTTTCCACAGCTGTAAAACATAGTTAATACTTCTCTCACACGCTGATGGGAGGGATTGAATGAGCCCACACATATAAAGCACTATATAAATGTATTTCTATTATTATCTGAGGTATTTAAAACATCAGAAGTAAGGTGTAAAAATCTTGCAATCCACTTATTTGCTCTGTCAGTAGAGAGAAGAAGGGATTAAATCTGGCAGGTACTAAGCTTGGAGTTTGATTTAAGTTCTTTCCTCCCACTCTTCTCTTTGCAAATTGTTTTCTTCTATTGTTGAGAATCACTGGAGCTTGGGCCTATTAACTTGTGTTGACAAGTCATTATAGAAAGTCAGAAGCACCTGGCTCTGAATCTAGGCCCCAGTGGTAGCTCCAGGGCCCACCATGTGTGAAGTTTTAGGGAAAACTTCTTA
This sequence comes from Cryptotis parvus, assembly GCA_021461705.1. Taxonomy (NCBI): domain Eukaryota; kingdom Metazoa; phylum Chordata; class Mammalia; order Eulipotyphla; family Soricidae; genus Cryptotis; species Cryptotis parvus. The sequence goes on from JAJIBD010021799.1 coordinate 97,494, forward strand.
TTTCCCTCCTGGGCACAGAATAGCCTGGTAGGGGCACAATCCGGGACATGATGAACTCTGCTTTTAAAAGTAAAAGATACTATGCACAGGAAGCATATTGATTCATTCAGCTCTTATAACAATCCTATGAGATGGCTTCAATTATTACCTGCTTCATGGTGAAGAAAAGGAAGGCCACAATTGCTCTCTTCACTAGACCAAATTCCTTAACTACTAAGCAGAAGAATTAAGAGTTCAAACATAAACTTTGATTCCAAAATGCTTATCTCTTTGGCCTTAATACCTATGAAAAAAAGCTTCTAATTGAAGACAAGGCTTTGTGGTCAACACTACAGCTACTCCCCAAAAGGAAATCTCCAGGTTATAGGGAAAGGGTGTCTATGCAAATTCCTTCAAGCAACATAAAATGATCAGAATTGATGAGCCTTACCTCCATGCTTTGTACATTTTCCCCAGTTGTGTGAAGGATAATTTATCTGTTCAACTAAAGTATTGAATTTCCACATGTAAATTTATCTTGAAAGATGTGACTAGGCTCGCAGGATTATATATTAAAAGAATTAAATTTGTCATGGTGGTAGACTTGGAGAGTCCTTATTACTATAACATAACAGCATAGCATAAGCGTAACGTAACGTAATGTGACGTAACATAACATAACATGACGTAACATAACATAACCCTCCTGACAAGTATAACTATCCATACGAAATCCTTATTTGAGTAATATGGGACCTTTGTTGCTCTTCTGAGTAAGCTCTTCCTTCCTAACATTTACCTACAGCTATTCATTTGGGCCTCCTTTGTTCTTCCCAACCCATGAGGGGTTTTTATTGCAGGGGTATGGGGGTGGAGATGGGGAAGCTAATGATCTTAATATTCCATCTCATTTTTAATAGGTCACATACTTCCTGTGTATGCCAATTTCACTTTCCCAGGAACTGAAGTTTTGGCCTGGAACATCTATCTTCATATTGACTAATTAGATGCTTCTTGGTCTGATAACTGACATCATCCACCTGATATGGTGATATACCCAAATAAAGTATGTTCCACATCCTAGTCCCGACACAACTACATTTGCATTATTTCTGGACAATATGATATTTCCTTGGTAACTATCTCTGAATCAGGATAGGCATGAATTCACAGTCAAACCTGTCCCTTAAGATTCATTTCCCTACGGGATCAATATGGTTCAGCCACTGTTGATGTGCTTTCCAAATACTGTTATTTATATTCACGAGTCTCTGACTATCTTCTTAGTTAAAGCCAATTTATATATGCCCATGCTAGTAATTCAGAAACTTCATGAAGGGTCAGAGAGATAGCTCAATAAGTAAAGAATTTGCCTTGTGCTCTACTAACCTGAGTTCTATGCACAATCCCAGATTGGTCTGTCCAAGACCCACCAGGAGTAATACTTGAACAGATCTTGAGGTTGCCCCAACGTCATCCCCTGAAACAAAACAAATTGCAGACTTCATGAACACTGATAGGATATTCTGAGTTTCCATTCACTACTCTGTTACCCTTATTCTTTGCCTCTTTTCCATGTTCTTTCCTCTTCTGGTAATATCTCAGGTGATAAAATTAAGTTAAAATAAATATTTGATACTTAAATCCTGGACACAGAACCAAAAAAACTGTATAAATAATGACAAATTCCTGCTTTGGTTGTACATAATTGTTTTAGACAGACTTACCAGGCAGCTATCAATGCTTCTGCCCCTGGCATGCAAACTTTAATAATCCCTTCTTGGGTCTAAGCAGGATTTGTGATATGGTGATATTTTGCTTCTAAGATTATGTTACATTTTATAGCAAAGGATTTTGTAGTTCTGATTAAGGTTGCAACCAATGGCTCAAAAGAGAGAATTTTATGAGTGAGCCTGATATAATCAGGTCAATTCTTAAGAGACAAGGAACTGCTAGTCTGCTATCTAAAAAGTTATAACACAAAAGAGTTGTGTTATGACTTGCAGTGGAAGTAGCATGGGGTTGGATCTGAGAATGGCCGCCAACTGGCAGCCAGAAAGAAAATGAGGCTTAGTCTTCGAAACTGAATTCTGGTAACTTGAATGGGCTTAGAAATAGGCTCTCAGCGCCAGAAGAGACTATACACCTGACCAATTCCTTTATGTTAGCTTTGCTTAGTCAGGTCACAGATAGATAATGCCTGGAATCCTGAGATACAGAAATGGTGTGATAAGAAATGGGTGTTGTTTTTAAGTCATTAAATACATGTTAGTTAGCTCTGCAGCAATAGAAAACAAATAGAACGATCCATTGCTCAATGCTCAAATGAGAACAAGAGCTATCTAGTGGAATACCAATATAAACAGGAAAGAGTAATGAATTCTAGAAAACAAAAAGGCCTTAGGAGTGCATAAAATTGCTAAAAAAGATGAAGAAGCTTTGATGCACTAAAGAGAGAACATTAGTCACACAAAGCTTTCCTCTTTTTACTATATATGACATAATTTTAATTGAAATATTTAGAATATATTATTCTAAAAGTTTTGAAATATCAGTGCATCTATGAAATCATTGTAACTATCAATCCTCAGTGTTGTATATTTTCATTGTTTTTATTTTACCACCACGAGATATACAATTTCAAAGATGTTCATGTTTGGGTTTCAGTCATACAGTGTTCCAGCACCCATCCCTCCAGCAGTGCCCATTTCCCACCACCAATGTCCCCTGATTCCCTCTGTCTTCCCTCAGCCTGCCTCTTCTCTCTGTCTGTCTGTCTGTCTGTCTCTTTCTCTCTCTTCCTTCTCTTACATATTGTGGATTGTAACACATGACTTAGAGGTTATTCATGTATATCCCTTTACCTACATTCAGTGCTCAGTTCTAGGCTGATATTATAATTTCCAGCAATTATTAGTACACTGTTTCCCTTCTCTGCCTTACCTATCCTATGACTCCTACACACTTGCAGTATATTCCACCCACGAACAAGACCTCCTGATCCATGTTTTTCCTGGCCTTGTATACTGGTGTCATGCTATTATTTTTTATATCCCACAAATAAATGCAGTCATTCTCTATCTGTCCTTTTCCCTCTGACTAATTACACTCAACATGATCCTTTTCATGTTCATCCATCCATTCATAGGCAAAATTCATATTCGTTCTTCCTAACAGCTGCATAATATTCCATTGTGTAGATATACCACAGTTTCTTTATGCAGTCTTCTATTCTCAGGCACTCAGGTTGTTTCCAGATTCTGGCTATTGTGAATGGTGCTGCTTTGAACATAGAAGTGTATATGGTGTTTCTGTGGTGTATTTTTTGCCCCTTTGGGTATAATCCCAGGAGTGGGTATGGGTGAGTCAAATGGGAGCTCAATTTCTAGTTTGGGGAGGAATGTCCATTTGTGGACATTCAATTCCAAAAAGGCTGTACCAGTCGACATTCCCACCAACAATGGACGAGAGTCCCTTTCTCCCCACATCCACACCAGTACCAGTTGTTCTTGCTCTTTGGATGTGTGCCAGTCTCTGTGGTGTTAGATGATATCTCATTGTTATTTGGATTTGCATCTCCCTGATAATTAGTGATGATGAACATTTTTTCATATGCCTTTTGGCCATTCGAATTTCTTTGTTGAACTTTCTGTTCATTTCCTCTCCCCATTTTTGATGGGGTTAGCTGTTTTTTCATGTACAGTTTACCAGTGCCTGATATATACTGGATATTAACCCCTTATCAATTGGGTATTGGGTGAATATTCTTTCCCACTCTGTGGACTGTCTTTATATCTTGGTCACTGTTTCTTTTGAGGTGAAGAAGCTTTTAGTTTCATGTAATCCCATATGTTTATCTTTGCTTCTAGTTGCTTTGTATTTTTGATTGTGCCTTTATCAATCTCTAAAATAGGGGACAGCATTATTGGATATAAAGTTAAATCAATGACAATCAATTACCTTTTGCTCTTTAAATTTTCTCCTCATGAATGTATAAAAATCTGTCTCTTTTATTATGTGACAATCTCAAATGTAGAGCCACTATGGGTACTGAAAGTTAATAGAATTGGAGAGTTAACAATAGCCCCATGTACCTATATTTAAATAATTGTCACTGGTCTTCCTGTTGTTCATTGATTTGTTTCAGTGGGCACAAGTAACATCTCCATTCGTTGGGAATGAGGTCCATTATTGTTACTGTTTTTGGCATATACATCACGGGTAGCTTGACAAGCTCTGCTGTGGCTCTGGGTTCATCCCAGGCCACGGTCTTTTATTTCAGACCATCAACCATCCAGGGCCCACAGACCCCTGGGTGTAGACAAGCCTGTCTTCTTTTGCCACTTGCTGATGCAGCTGGGTACCGCAACCACACCTACAACATCTTGAGGGACAGAATTGAAATAATAGTTAGTGCAAAAATAATGGGGTTTAGTATCTAGATTTAAACTTAGGATTGATCATCAGTCTACAATACAACCAACTGGTTCATTAATTAGGGCATACATGGTGTTTATTCACCTTTTCATCAAGTCCAATCATTAATGCAATTGGCAGTTTAGGCCCAGGCCAGGCTAAGGATAACATAGAGTTAAGGTCAGGGTAAGGGTTAGGATTGGTCATAGGTTTTGGGTTTTGGTTTGAGTATATTCAAAGTTTCAAATCAATGTTAGGTATAGGGAGACTATTAAAGTTAGGATAATTGGTGGGTTTGTGCTTTGCTAGAGTAAGGTTGGTATAAGGGCTAAGGCTAGGATTACAGTTAGGTATAGGCCTAGTTTAGGGTTAGGGTTCATTTTAGGTTATGGAATTAGGTTGGTTATGATCAGTCTTGAAAATGAATTTTAGATATTGCGCTGTTGTTGGATTTCAGTTAATTGGTAGTCTTAGACCTTTGTTGGAGTTGGCTGGTATAAGGTTGGGCTACAGTTAACTCACCATCTGTCTTTTTTCCATAGGTCCATCTCCTAATGTTTCTCATCTCTTCTCCTTTCTATCTGTATTTTCTTGCTCTGCTCTCTCTATATTGCAGCCATCAGTTTTTATGCAATACCCTTAACTTCAGTTATTCTTTGCTCAAAACTTCCAGCAATTTATTATTATATTCAATTTGAAAAATATCAGATTTTTATTTGGACCCTAAGTATGTTGAGAGACTACCTACCTAGCACCAGGAGGGTCTCTCCACTTTTGTTGAGTATGGCAACCTGGCCTAAACGCACTTTTGGCTTTGAGTCTATTCAGCAACTTGATATGTGGGTAACTAGATAAAAGTCTAAATAACAGGAAGACAGTCTAATTTTTTCTAGACAGCTTTCCTAGGGAGAAGGCTGGTGACTTGTATGCTGTTCCTTACTGATCCGTGAGTCCAGGTTCCTCGGTGACACCACAATCCTCTTCATATGGAGCTATCATTTATGTCCATTGCTTCATTACTCTAGGACTGTGGGTTTTGGGATAGGAAAACAAGTGCAACCATGGATATTCTCCTCCTGTTTGCTATGTTGTGATTTATGAACTGACTTGTTCAGAGCCATTCAGCTTTGTTTTCCAATTTTGGCAGCTATGAAACTTTGGCAAGCTGCCCTGTTTGCTTGCTTAATCTATGGGAGTGGGGTTCTTCCTTTGCCAAAAATGTTTTCATAATCTGCAATTTCTTTCATGCTGTATATGTATTTGTTTAATGAATCAATTAATAGATGGATCCACAGCACTGGCTGAATAAATTTGGGTCTTTTAACCCAGGAACTCAACAATCCTCTGCTTGTGCTTGTGGTGTCTCTTAATCTGAAATACTCTTTCCTTTCCTAGTATCTACACTTTTCCCAAATTCTTCCCTCCATTAAGAATCCTTATCCCAGAGTGATGTAATTAATCTCCTCCTGTGAGTTCCCACAGGACATTAATGAACATCTCATATGGTTCTAGTTACCTTAAGGATAGTATTTTATTTAGATATTTTCAATTTGTTTCCCAAAACCAGGCATTTGTTGAATACTTGATGTATGTCAGGAACTAAAAATATTTTCAGAAATTGTTTGGAACACAAAAAAATGATAAAATATGGTACCTATCTGTATTGACCCAATTTATAATAGAAAAGTGCTGTATAAAGTGTTAAGTTCTATCACCAGGGGGTGTGACTAACTTCCATGGAAGTACCGTAGAGGCTTCATATGTTATTTCTTCCTGAATGGAAAGCTGGGAAAGCTCCAGAAAAGAGGGAATATCTGTTTCTGGATGTTTTTATATATACTCAATTTTACTGTGGATCTGTTGGAGCTCTCGCTCTGTTTATCCACTTCCCTACTTGGATGGCAAAGAACTACACACGTAATGCAACAACACACAGGGTTTATTCCAGCTAGCTGGGGCTATTACTTGACTGAGTCACGCAGGTCCTAGTGAGAACATTAGACTCTAGGGAGAAAGCAAGCAGGGATTATATAGGCCTAATCATTTGTTTAGACCTGTAGTAGGGTGTGGCACCAAGCTGCTATACTCATCTACTATCTAGAAGCTGTTTAGGGTTCTTTGTTGACAAGACCCTCCCTTAAAGTTAGGATTAGTTTTGTATATATAAGGGGACTGATTTGAGGTACTTTCTCCTCTCTGGTGGGATCCACTTTGGTGGGACTCTCTCTGGTGGAATCCTCCAGAGAGCCCTCATGTATGGTCTAAGTTCTGACCAGAGCTAGAGTTCTTCCATTATATTGGATTTCAGTGGTAGAGCTTGTTATGCTATTAAAAGCCTTTTGGAACTGCGTTGGACTCGTGAGTTTTCATCCATTCCCCAGAGGTGTCAATTCCATAGGCTTTATTGTGATAAACTGCCACTAATATAGATGTTATGTTTGGGCTTGTAAAGTGAGTCGTAATCACGAACTTTTGTCTGCTAATGCAACATTTCAGATTTTTTCTGACTCTAACCCCTAACTCTGACCTAATTCTTTCCTGTGACTTCCTATCCTACCAGTTGGCACCCCAGGTTTCTGTTGTTTATCCTCCACTTACTGAATTCTTAGCCAAGATCCCTGGAAAAAATCCTTGGGTCTCCTATTTGAGAAACACTGATTAGAAGTATATGACCTATTGGACATACATGACTTAAATATCACCAAAAAGAATGATATATCATATATGTATATATAGATATACTTACATATGTATTAACCATTACATATTGATTATAAGCTATGCACAAGAATCAAGAAATGTTTCTCATACAGAGAGAGAATAATAAGAGAACCAGCATCTGCTTTTATTGTGGATGATCAAAAACTTCAGTGTCTGGGAATTGGGACTGATATAAAAGAAGTTTTAAAACATTGGGGATTCTCCTGAGTGGTTCCCTGGAGCCTGGGGTCCCCTCCTGGAAATACCCTGCCACCTGTTCACTGCTTTAATGCAAAGGCCTGAGAAAATGGTGGTATTCAGACCCTGTAGCGCTGGGGATTACTTGGGCTAACCTGTGGTACTCAAGGGAACACGGGTGTCAGGTTCATGCAAGTCATGGTCTTGACCCATATGTTATCACACTAGCCTGTACAGGTAAAAGAATTAACTAATTTTATTCATAATTGTTGTTTCAGGTATACTCAGTTATCTCCTCTGAAGCTGCATAAAGTTCAAATTCTATTATGAGAGCGCTAGCCATGAGGGAAGTCACATTCTGTTGTGAAGATGTGAATTAAAGGCATTTTTAAACATGAAAAAAATGATGGGGTTGCAGCAATAGCATAGTGGGTAGAGCATTTGCCTTGCATGCCTCCAACCCAGATTTGATCCCCAGCATCCCATATGGTCCCCCGGAGCACTGCCAGGAGTGATTCCTGAGTGAAGAGCCAGGAGTGACCCTGAGCAATGTCAGATATGGCCCAAAAAGCAAAAAAAAAAAAAAAAAAAAAGTGAAAAAAATGAGGTCAGGGAGATAACTCAAAGATAACTTTCGTGCTTAAGCCTAAATTTTAACCCAGTCACCAGGTACCTTCACTCACTACTGCCTGGTATGGCCCTGGTCACCACATCCCTTCTTTACTCTGAGCCCTAGTACCGAATGGTCAAACCTGCACCATCAGGCAGAATATTGTGGAAGTTGCCCTTGGTTGCCTAAGCACCACTAGGAAGGTTCCAAAATAGAAATGACAGGAAAAAGGATTCTTTTTAAAAAGTTAGAGTATAGATGTCTTAATAAATTCAAAAGCATATTTTAGATAACTTTTACCAAAGCATATGAATTTGAATGTGTGTGTCTGTGTGTGTGTGTGAGAGAGAGAGAGAGAGAGAGAGATGGATAAAGAATCAGAGAGAGACACAGCGAGCAGAGTCAGAAAGAGACAGGGACTTATCAGAGACTTAATACAGTATGAACAGATAAGCTAAGATGTTGAACTGCATTTAGCATTTGTTCCTGGGGTATCTTTGGAATACTTGTTTTTTCCCTTATTTTTCTATGTTTTCTTCTTGTAGTAAGATTTCTCCTAAATTTCCCAAGACATGGTCCGAGAAAACACAAGATACCACGTGCCAAGTAGAAAGGACAGCCACTGTCTCCTGTGACATGCAGGTCTCTTCGTCTCAACTTGCGCCTGGGTCGGTGGCAGTAAGTATATCCATCATCACGGGTGTCAACAATAAAGGAATTTTAAAAGCCTGTCCATCTTGCCATACCACCCAAATTCCTCAAGTGGCATGAGCCACAAAATTATGCAGGTATAATTTTTTACATTAATCAAACTGGGAATGGTGTGGCTTTGTTGAATAGAGAGGAAAAGGAACAGGTAGTGTAATTCTTTACCTTTTCACATTTGTGGAAATTTTATGGCTGCTAAGATGAGATTAGCAGCCATAAATGCTAATGGCTTTAAGCCCAAAACTTATTAAGCAGATTGGGAGAAGGGAAGAACAATTGAGAATAGAGAGAAAAGCAACAACAGCAACAACAAAAACTAACAAATTCTGAGGGCACAGCCACATTGGGGAGACAGAACGGATATGTGCTTTTTGGAAGAGACAATAAGATATGTGTTCTTCAGACAGGGTGAAATGGCTGTCTTCTTTCTTGACTGTTACTAATACTGTGTGAGGTTAGGCAAAGTACTTAAATTTTGGGTCTCTTATTCCTCCCCAGTGAGTAAGAAACTAATGAAACATATATTATTGCAAAGGAATTTGAAGAGAATATATTGATATAATCTAAGAACTGTATTGAGAATAAAAAAATATTTGATGTGTTGAAAGTGTTTGGTAAATGTTAATTTGGTATTACTCCAAACTTCCTTCCTTCCTTCCTTCCTTCCTTCCTTCCTTCCTTCCTTTCTTCCTTTCTTTCTTCCTTCCTTCTTCTTTCTTTCTTTCTTTCTTTCTTTCTTTCTTTCTTTTCTTTCTTTTCTTTCTTTCTTTCTTTCTTTCTTTCTTTCTTTTCTTTCTTTCTTTCTTTCTTTCTTTCTTTCTTTCTTCTTTCTTTCTTTCTTTCTTTCTTTCTTTCTTTCTTTCTTTCTTTCTTTCTTTCTTTCTTTTCTTCTTCTTCTTTCTTCCTTCTTTCTTTTTCTTTCTTTCTTTCTTTCTTTCTTTCTTTCTTTCTTTCTTTTCTTTCTTTCTTTCTTTCTTTCTTTCTTTCTTTTCTTTTTTTTTCTTTTCTTTTCTTTCTTTCTTTCTTTCTTTCTTTCTTTCTTTCTTTCTTTTTCTTTTCTTTCTTTCTTTTCTTTTTTTCTTTCTTTCTTTCTTCTTTCTTTCTTTCTTTCTTTCTTTCTTTTTTTCTTTCTTTCTTTTCTTTCTTTCTTTTCTTTCTTTCTTTTTTCTTTCTTTCTTTCTTTCTTTCTTTTCTTTCTTTCTTTCTTTCTTTCTTTCTTTCTTTCTTTCTTTCTTTCTTTCTTTTTTCTTTCTTTCTTCCTTCTTCCTCTTCCTTCCTTCCTTCCTTCCTTCCTTCCTTCCTTCCTTCCTTCCTTCCTTCCCTTCCTTCCTTCCTTCCTTCCTTCCCCTTCCTTCCTTCCTTCCTTCCTTCTTTCTTTCTGTCTCTCTTTCCTTCCTTTTTGATATGTAACAAATTTGATTTGGAAGTTCTGAGGAAGGGTAAAGAGAGAAAGAAAGACAGAGAGGGGAGAGAGAGAGAGTAATATACTCAAGGGCTTCTCCAGTACACATCCCAGCGTAATTACAAATCCCAGATGAAAGAATACATCTCAAGAGGAGAAACACGGGACAAACGTGCTCAGGCACCACATGTGCTGGACAGCAACACATGCGCTCATGCAGCTTATAGGATTGGGCAGCACATGCACCTAATTTCCAAACTATTATGTAAGTTACCTCATTTGACACCTAGAGTAATGTTCTGAGTTAAGTAATGTGGTGAGATAGCTTATCGATGTGCATTTCAGTATAAGTGTTGTTCAGTCAGTCCTCAGGAGAACTAAGCGTCATTCCTGGCAATACTAGGTCAACATGGTTGGGCACTTCAAAGCTAGAGCCCACGTTTGGGTACCACAGTCTCACCAATACCATGTTTGAGTCTATTTAAGGACTTTTTGTTTATTGGCAGAAATGATATTTTGGTAACTCAGTATTCAGGGAGCCATGGGGTCGCAGGTGTACTTCCCAAGTTGACCAGATGCACACCATACAGCAACTCTTGAATATATGAACAAGGAAACATTATCAGAGTGCTCATTCAATTTTTTAATTCATAATAGCAAGCATTAAAATGAAATGAAATACCAAATAAAAGATCAGGTATATTTGTATTCTGATGAACAGTATTGTACAACAATATATAAAGGAATTTATCTTTACATCTAGATAAAAATGGAGCTAAAAATTGCATTGAGTAAAAATATAGAATACAAGCCAATAAAATGTCAGTTAAATATAACCTATAAAACATAGCAAACAATACAATTTGTTCATCTTAATCCTTAAAAAGAAAGAGCTGGCAGTTTCTACTTAGCTACAGGACTGTGGTTTCTTTATGGAGGGGTGTAAGGAATTTAATTGAAGGTATAAAGACCAGAGAAATATTCCAAGATTGAGATAATTGTTCTGCAGGTGGCCAGCACTGGTTTTATCCCTTATGTCTGCCAGGAACAACCCCTGACATGGAGCCAACTTGAGCACTGAGTACTGCCAAATGGCTCAAAAAGAAAATCAAAATCAATAATATCTAAATAAATCGAGAGATAAAGGGATTTATTTTCCATCTCTGAAGTATCTATTAGGGCTTTTTTAATACAGGACAAATGGGTGAGACTTTTCTCTAAACTGTTCCTATGTTTAACCTAATAAGAAAGACATAGAATTATATATAAAGGTCAGTATACACACACACGTTAAAAGTTGAATAGGATAGTGTCTAAATAAATGAACATGAGACTTAAAAAATTTTCAGTGAAATATTTTTAACTAAGAAACAATCTGACTATGTATGCCAACATTTAATTTAGCTGTTCTGCCTTTGGTGCTTCATCTTTAGAAGATAACAGAGATTGGACAAGTACTTATATATGATCATTTTCTTCACAGAGTATTTTTTATATTGAGGTAAATACTTAGAAATAATTGACCTCCCAATAGGTAATTGGTTATATAACTTTTGTATCTACCCAATGGAGAACTATTCTGTCATTCAAAATCCATATTTGTTTTCTTGTCATGAAAAGAATTTATGATGTTATACAGTGAAGGCAACATAATTTGAAGAAACATTTAAGCATTTGATACATTTTTAGCTTTTCTAAGAGTATAAATTATTAGATTTTTTTAAAAGAGTGCTAAAAGATCTTAAATTTTTATTAAATTATGCTGTTTTATGGTCTAGACATTTTGTACTGAGTATACATAATTTTTATAATCTGAGAAATGTTCACTTGAAAACAACAACAATAATTATTTTAAGTCAAAGTATAAACATTGTAATTATGTCTAAAGAATGGGAGAGTATCTAGGTTCCTGCACTGTAATTTGTTATCAGTTATTGATTCTGTGTAAAATCTGCAACTCTACAGTAGAGGAGGGAGAGACTTTAAAGATTTCCCATGAATTTCTCTTAAATTCGAGGTCAATATGTACAGTAGAGCTGACTATATCTATCATATTTTCTCGGTGGGGAGAGAGGGAGGCATTTTCCCCAGAGGATCAAAAATACATTTTTGGTGATGTAAAAAACTTAAGATGTTACTTTGTGGCTGGGCTCTGACCCTCCAGAGCCCAACCTATCCAGCAACATATTATATTTTCAAATTACATTTTCCCTGTTCGGAAATAATAAACACAATTCAAAGTGCATATAATTTCAGTTAATGGCATTAAGTTACTTAAATTTAGCTCAGATTGTTTTTCCCTCCTAAGGCTACTACAAAGACAAGGAGATTAAGTATTGAAGTAGATGAATTATTTGAAAAATATTTATGGTAGAGAAGTTGGTACTTGTTTCCCTTTATAGATAATAATTTTATTGACCTTATATCCAATGATTGTATTGGATATAAGAGACTCGATGACTGGATAAAGAAGCTTTGGTACATCTACAAAATGGAATACTATGCAGATGTTAGGAAAAATGAAGTTATAAAATTTGCCTATAAGTGGATGGACATGGAGAAGATTATGTTGAGTGAAATTAGCCTGAAGGAGAGAGACAGATACAGAATGACTGCATTTGTTTGCATGACATAAATATATATGTAGATATTATGATACAATATCCAAGGTCAAGTGAAATATGACCTTGTATCAGGAGGTTTGTCAAAAGCGTAAATTATCACAAACCTGTGGGAGTCAGGAGGCTAGGTAAGACAGAAAATAGAACAGTGTGCTAACAATTGTTGAGGGTACTAATACCAACCTAGAACTGAGCATTAAATACAGGCAAAAAGATACACATGATCACTTGATCACTTGAATCCCGTTATTCATCGATTTGCTCTCGAGTGGGCGCCAGTAGCATTTCTATTGGACCCTATCACGTGCCAATGTAGCCCAATGACATCTGGTTGATTCAGGAATATGAAGAGCCTCAAACCGTTCCTTCAGGGTCTTTACATGGAAGTCTGACCATCTTGTAGGTGGGTGGCCACGTGATCTTTTGACATCAAGTGGGATCCAGTCGGTAACGACTCTAGTCCAGTGGTTGTCTCCAAATCACATTACATGTCCAGCCCATCTGATTTTCGATGCCTTGGCAAAGAGACAGCGCCCCTGATTCTGGAATAGCGACAGAGGTCAGAACTTTGCAGCCTTTTCTCCCCATTGCGGGAAGTTGAATTTTGCATGAAGGAGACGGTGGTCCGATCCTGTTTGGAATTTGGGGGACGACAGCAACATTGGTCAGACAAAACCCCGTTGATTGAAGATGATGTGGTCAATTTCATTGTGGAACTGTCCACCAGGAGATTCCCATGTCCAACGTTTCGCTTCAGCCTTCTGGAACTGTGAGTTCCCATGAATGGTCTTGGTGGACATGATGAACTCAGATAGTCTCTCACCCTGTTTGTTCCATTCTAGGCCATGGGTCCCGATGTGGAGTTCTTCAGCTGATCTTCTCGGTCCTATCTTGGCATTAAAATCACGGACTATGATCTTGTAGAAGGTGTGATCTTTTTTATAGAACTCCTCTAGTTCCATGTAGAATTTCTCAATTTTATCTCCTTTGTATGTGTATGTTGGTACGTAGACAATGAAGATAGAAATTGCTGCCAGTGGGCCACATCTCTTCAAGGGTAATCGTCCTATTCTGTTTGTTAGGCATTCAAATGAATCAATGTTGACGGCCATGTTCATGTTGACACTGACACCAATGCCACCGATGCCTCTTTCATCGCATGTTCCAAGGAACAACTCTTCTCCGGTGTCAAATCCAGCATGATGTGACTGATGCCTCCTTGTCTCAGACAGACCATTGATGTCATAGTTGATCTTTTGTGCTTACACCATCAGATCCTCAATATATGCTTCGATGCCAGCATACGTGCATTGAAAGTACAGACAGTCATTTTAGTCCTTCTTTGTTTTGGCAGCCTAGGATGACAGTGAAATTTTATCAGGCACTACTTGTTTGCCTTTCTTACTGCTGCCATATTAAGGGCTCTTTTGGGATCAGGAAAATAAACATTTTTGTTACTGGTTTTAGCATATCGAACACGCATTGAACAGCTTGCCAGGCTCTGCTGTGCGGGCCCCTATACTCTCATTACTTTATGGGGCTCCCTCAGAGAGGTGGGTAGAATATTCACAGCAATTTGGAGGTAAATCACACGGGGAAAGCTGGTTTCTGCTCTGCCGGGTGTATCTGTGTCACACACATGACAACCCTGTAATGTATGTTCTGTAATCCATAATCTGGAAGGGAAGGAAAGAGAAAGAGAGAGAAAGGGAAAGAAATAGTGAAACTGCCATGGAGGCAGGCTGGGGAAGGGGAGGGAACCAGGTAGTTGTTGGTGGTGGGAGATGGGCACTGGTGGAGGGATGGGTGCTGGAACACTGTATGACCAAAACCCAAACATGAACTTTTTAATTGTATATATTTGTAATTGTATATCTCACCGTGGTATAATAAAATACTTAAAAAAAGAAGAGGGACAGGTTTCCATAATCACAATAATATTTGGAGACACCAATTTTCATTTCTATCATACCATAATTTCATTCTAGTTCCTATCTATAGACAAGATTAAGAGCAGAAAGCTGCATTCCACCCCTTTCCCCAGCATTGGAAAACCGCTTCCACCCACCACTACTCTCATGGAAGTATCCCCATTCATTTTCAAATCCTCATCACATATCTAGGCCCTCCTGTCCTCTCACTAGCCACCTCCATCTCTGCCATACACACTCCGCACAAGTACACACAAATACTCAAACATAAAGGTGGGGGGAGAGAGAATGGAAGTTCAAAATACAGCCATGACAGGAGTTCTTTGTGAATGGGCTCAGGGGAAAGATGTACCCTACATGCCGAAGGATTTTACTGAGCTCTTGATGGATGGGGAGTACAATGGAGGGAAGAATTTGTAAAGGATTTATGGGGGCCAGGATTAAGGGAGCGTGTGAGAATGCTGTCACTAAGCCGGCTTGAGGTAAAAGAAACATGTGGAACACTTCAATGAGACATTAACTAATACTTCTGCACAGGTGCAGCTGATTGAAGCTAACACCTTATATCAGCTCCTCTTCATGTTGTCCAGGATGTCAGTTGGGAAAACAAATAGAGGTAGTGCAGACAGGGAGGCCAGCGGGGAGGGACACCATTTCTACATTCCTTGCTCTTGAAGTTTAGAAATTAAGTTTTATTCCATGCCCAGAATTTGCCCATCTGTTTTTACCCACACTCACCACAGGCTTTTCCCACTGAGGCTGTTGGAGTTCGGTGCTTAAGCCCTTTTGACACTTTGCCCTGTTCCCTTTGGATTGCTGAACATTGGGCTGTAGTGTAATTCACTGGGGCCTAAGTGTATTTGTAACTGAAGCAATTCATAACTATAGGATTGAGAAGAACTCAGTCTGCTCCTGAGATTACTTCTCTCAAGGGAAACCCACATAATTGATATAAAAATTTGGCACGCTTGATGTATGAGAAAGAAAACATGTATTAATATCCTGGTATTTGCCCAATATTTTTGTCTGCATTATTGCTAATATGTTTTAAAGCCACACCACAAAACAAGCTTATCTTTCTGGTTTTTAGAGGCGATTTCAAAAGCTGAATGGCAGAGATGAAGAGAATTTCTAGTCAAGGTGGTTTCAGTGACAACAGTCAGAACTAAATTGAAAATTGATTATTTCTGAATGAGTTCTAGAAAGTTATTTCTACTCCCCAGGGTCTTACAAACTGAGTTTCAAATCATGTCATTTGGATTCAACTAGTGTTTTTTTAAATGAAATTGAGAACTAAAATAAAATAGAAAACACCAAGGAGCACCCTATGTATTCAGGATGTTGTATCATCAATCATTAACATGTGTTCTGTGGCACAAAAAATATACTTTTCACAGAGAGCCTCGGACCAAAAAAACGTTCAACATTACTACATCGGCCCCTTCTGCATTTGCACCTACTGTTTCATCATCCTCTCTCCCAACCATAAGCCAAAGAACCTCTAAACTATGCCATAAACATAAGCATCATTCTTTCTACTCATTTGAGCAGTATCAAGAAAAGCTACAGGGAACAAGAAGTGAGTTAAATATATATCATAAGATGAAAGGAACTTGTGGTTTCCCTTTATGTTTTTCCTTGAAATGTGTATGAAGTTGAGGTCTCCTATGTTCTTTCACCATTATTGGTCATGCAGAAAGCAGGAAAAGAAAATAAGCAATGGGAAATCAGTAACCTGGAAAATACTACAGGGACCATTACCCATTTACAGGCAGCATGAAGTTTGGATTTTTGAAAGTTATTTGCAAATTTGTGGTGCCTTCAAGGGAATATGTGTGGGAAAAAAAACAGGAGTAAAAGAAAAATATAACAGATACAAAATTATAGATTCTAGGATCTTGTTCTTATCATCTAGGTTAAACTTTCTGATAATTTTTCATTGCTGAGTGGAATATTGAACATTTAGAATACTAAAACTCAGGCAAATCAAACCAGTTGGGCAATTATACTTGAGTTGTACACCTATGTATTCCCTAAGAAATATTAGTGAGCACTTGATATTTTATGCAAGGCTCAGTGTTAGAAACTCTGAGGTATTTGGAGACATCACCAAAGGGAAAAAAGTGGGAAGATAATTCAATTAAGTTATTCAGTGAATATAAAGCTAAAGCCAGGTAAGAGCTATAAATGCTAGGCAAGAGGTATTTGGGGTGGGGGAGAGCCTTCCAAGTGGTTCTCAGGGAGTTCTGTGGATTCTCTGTGGCAGTTCTCCATCAAACAGAGTGGCTGCAATGACTATTGCAATGACTCATTGCAATGACCAAATAAAACACTGCTTGGGCCTGTGGTGCTGAGAAATTACCTGGGCCATCCGAGGGATACACAGGATGCCTCCATGGCTGTACCCAGCAATGATCATAAGACCACGTGATATGGAGGATCACACCAGAATCCACTTCATACATGTATCTTACTGCTCAAACTATCTATTTGGTCACTGTATTATTTTAATCTTCTAAAATACACACCACTTGAGTATATAAAAAGAAGTAAAGCAATAATTACCAAAGGAGTCATTTTCTAAATTAAAAAAAAGTTAAATAATTTTAGAGTTACTCTAAGGTTGTGAAATAGTATAGAGCCCTCAGTAACATTTTTTTTTTTTTTAATTTTTTTTTTTGAATATTACTGTATGACCATGAGATAACAATACAAAGGCATGTCGTTCGGTCGACAGTGTCC
Organism: Cryptotis parvus; assembly: GCA_021461705.1. Classification (NCBI taxonomy): domain Eukaryota; kingdom Metazoa; phylum Chordata; class Mammalia; order Eulipotyphla; family Soricidae; genus Cryptotis; species Cryptotis parvus. Next base: position 114,801 of record JAJIBD010021799.1, read on the forward strand.
AGCACCCACCCCTACAGCCCACTTCCACCCACCAAACCCCACATTCCTCCTCCCCAGCCTGCCTATGAGGTTCTTATCTCTTTTTTTAAATTTTTTATTACAATAAAGATATACAAGTTATGTTTTGGCAACAGTGCCAGCACCCCACCCGCCCCAGCCCACCTCCCACCACCAACCCTCTCCCTCCCCCTCCCCCAGCCTCCTCAGGTTCTTATCTCTTTCCGCCCTCTCCTCCCTTCCCAGACTAACAGACATAATTGGTTTTGCCTAAGCCGCAGGGATTAGACCCCGAATTGTAGCATTGTTCCTTGTCTACCTAGCCTCACTCCCACACGTTGAAATTCCACCTTGACAAGACCTCCTGAGGCGGAGGAGGAAAAGAAAAGAAGAGAAAGGAAAGAAATCAAGACCGCCATGGAGCAGGGCTGGGAGGGAAGGAACCGGGACATGATGTGGAGATGGCACGTGGCGGAGGGCGCAACACTGTTTGACCAAAACATGACTTAATTGTAACTGTAATTTTAAAATAAAAAATTTAAAAAAAATAAAGTTATAAAATTTGCCTATAAATGGAAGACAGGAGAAGATTAGTACGAAATTGCCAAGAGAGAGACAATACAGAACTCACATAATAAATTATAATACCAAATCCGGTCATGAACATACATTTCTTTTTTTTGTTTGTTTTTTTTTCTCAGTAACATTTCTATCAGCAACTGGCTATATAATATTTGGCATAATTGGCATAAATAACTCATATTGATATTGGCTAACAACTAAATGATATATATTTTATGGATTGCAGGAGTTTTTAATTATTCTGTCCTTGTCTAATTTCTTTGATCCATTCAGTATGGCACATTAGCTTTATAATGTGCTTAATTTTGATATTATTTCTGGAAACTATGATTAATTTTCCATTCTGACTATTTTACAGTGGGCTTAGGTAATAATAACAGGTGTCATCTGCTTGGATATTGGCTTGCATAGACATCTTGACCAAAATGGAATTCACATATCTTTCTACTAATCAACTGAAGAAATTGATTTTGACGCTGATTGATATAAAACCATGAACCCTTTGATTTTCATGTTTAACTTGGTCAAGTGAATTGTTTTAGCTATTTCCATATTCATAGACAATCACCAACTATTAGCATTGAGATAGACCCAACAGCTATTCTAATCTACTAAACTTTCCTATTTATAACTATAGAAACCTTAAGCAATTTATGTGACTTTCCGAAGGGTCTGTTGGCAGTAAGTAGCCAATTGGAACTCTGCTTCTAGCACTTTTTCTTCCCTTTGGAGAAACACGTATATTATTCTTAAAAGAAATTCTTTGGAGATAGCAGAAAGATAAAGATGATGAACTATGAGAGGGTTAAAACACTCAGATATCTTCTTTTCTTTCCCCAATATACTATTTTTATTAAGCATGCTTTCCAATTTAGAGAAGATTTTCATATCTACCTGTGTGGCCTTTTGTGAATGCTTATTCTCCTGTATAATCTGTTCTCAATTTTTCACCTCATCGTTTCAAAGAAGTAGGACTTCTCACTTCTCTAGAATTCCTCAACATCTTCTTTATATCTCATTGTTTTGAGCATTGCTTGAACTATCATTTTCTTCTTTTTCATGATTTTTTTCTCTTAAGTTTGCTTTACCCACGTTGAGTTTTCACTAATGTTTCCTGACATTACTAAGAAAACCAAAATGTGGCAAGGTACTTTGGAAAGAATGCCTGTAGAAATCATAAAATTCTTCTTCTTAATCCACTATGATTATTTTTCCCTTAGAATTCTGAGTCTATTAGACTTGTTTTTATAGCAGTAACTGAAAAGGGATATCTGTCAGGCATTCCTTATATTTATTGTAGATGTCATTGTTAACAAAATGAAGTCAACATATCGCTTTTCAGTTAAAAGTGGTAGGTATCAAATGAATAACCAGAAACAACACTTGTCAGTTGTGTCTGGAAAGTCATTGTTCAACACATATTAAGTAAAACAAAGTGCCTCACTTTCAAAGAGATGAGAAATCAGTTTTTAGAGAAACTATCACCTACCCTTAGCTCACAGATAAACAAAGTCAGACTATTTATTCTGGTAATATGTAGAGTTTTTTTTTTTTTTTTTTGTAAAAGTGACTTGATGTCCAAGTAGAAATGAAGGAAACATAAGCTATTTTTGGTGAACTATTTAGTAATGTCTAGATGCATGGGTGGAAAGAACATTTACTTTGCAGTTAGACAGGACTGAATTTAAAGGTAAATTCTCCCATTTACTATCTGTATAATCTTGGATAATTTATTTATTCATTTTGGAGATTTCTTTTCCTTATCTATAAGCATGTGTCATGACCAACTTGAATGTGAAAATTATTGCATTTTTTATAAATTCTTAGCATCATAACCCAGAATACTTTTTAAAAAATGTTGAGCCACATCCCACATGATGTTTGTACTTATTACGACCTTTGTGCTCAGGGTCACTGCTGACTGCATTCAGGTTGCATACAAGCAAATGCTTTACCTACCCACTTTACTAACTCTCCTACCCAGGAAAGGATGCTTTGTAAAGTCATCAAAAGCATTAAACTCCTAAAGTATTTAAATGAAATGCAAATTCTAGATTGAGAATTTAAGTCTAAATATAACTAACAACTCGTATTAGCCTTGCTACTTCTTCAATTTCATGTATATCATCAATATAATGAGGATGTTGAGCACCTAAGTCATAATATGTCTTCTTGCTTGTGTCTGTATGTGTTACATCTATTGTGCCATGATTACACACTTCAATACGCACTTAAATGGGCTCAGGTTAGTAGGACACTCTTCATGATCAAAGGGAATTTTCAATGAAGAAATCCCTTATGAAACATAGAGGATGACGTTAACTTCCTGCAGTAGGCAGAATAATTCTCAGAATATCAGAACACATGACTGTGGGATTTTGGAGGGAGGGCAGGGTGGAGGTGCTACCAATTGGTACTCAAGTTGGTGGTAGAACAACAGCTAAGATGGCTGGTGGTTTAATGCAAGGGCCTGAGGATGGGATGCTGCTTGGACCTGCAGGACCAGGGATTACCTGGGACACCTGATGGTGTTAGGAGACTCCAGGGGCTGCACCTATTGGAGCTTAGAGGAGGCGGGGCTAATGTTAGGCAAGTGCCAACAGGCTCCACTATCTCCCACCTTCATGTGTTTTCCCCCAAAGTAAATCTTAAGTTTTATTATCACTTAAACATCATTATTAAAAAATAGACATCATTATATTAAAAACAAACATTTATTATTAAACATCAATTAGATACCTCTCTTAAATGTGTTGAGCAATTTTTCTTTCTTTTTTAAAAAATGGATGTTTTACAGTTTACAATACTATTGAGTCATTTTATTATTGAAGTGCTGCTATACAATCTCCCCACCAGTGTTTCAAGATCTTTCCACTATTTTTTTGGTTACACATTTAGTTTTATTGTTATTTTTTGTTCACATTTAGTTTATTGCTTTTTTAAATTTTTATTTTCATTTTTTTAAGATACCTCCACCATATTCCTATCTTCTCAGCCATCCGTCTCCTCAGTCCCAAAGTTCTGTTAATCATGCCTCAGGGTTTGTTTGCATTGGGGATTGTCTAGTCTCTCTCTTTGTTTCTTTATACTCTCAGAATGAGCAAGATCATCTGTTATTTATCTTTACTTTGTGACTCATGACACTCTCTAATTTCATCCAAATAAATTGCAGCAACTTTCAAATGGATTTTTTCTCATATTTGAAGCGTATTTCATTATGTACATATGCTACACTTTCTTTATCCTCTCATGTTGTTGGGCACTTGGGTTGATTCCAGATCTTAACTGTTATAAATAGTGCTCTGATAAACACACGCACAACACACACATTATATATACATGTCTTGTATACATGTTATATGTGTATATATATCTTATAAGTTTATACACCTATATAATAAATATTATGTATTATATATGATACATATATATGTCTTTCATATCTATTCTACATATTGGCCCTTTGATGTATAGTGCATATTTTTTTCTTAATCAGTAAGATGTCTTTTTTCACCTTTTTTTGTGTCACCTTTTTAGTGCTTTTGTTTCCTTTGCCACAAGGTTATCTTGAAGACCCTTTGAGGTCAGACTTGTAGATGGTGTGAAATAAAGTATATAAATTTGTTTTTTACATGTGGTGAGTGAGTCTTCCCAGTAATATTTGTTTGAAAGGCTCTCTTTTCTTCACTTCATACACCTCATCCCTTTGTCCTTACCTTTGAGGATCTATCTCTGGGCACTAAATTCTATTCTATTGGTTTGAGAGTGTCTCTATTCCAATGCCATTCAGTTTTGATTACCATAGCTTTGTGGCAAAGATTAAAATCTGGTAATGCAATGCTTCCCATCTTTTCTCTGAATTCCTTTGGCTATCTGGGAGTTATCAGTTTCCATATGAATTTCAGAAATATTTATTCTATGTCTTTTAGTTATTCCATGGGCATTTAGTGGGAATTACATTGTATCTATAAATTATTTGAGACAGATGGTTGCTTTAACAATGTCAAATCTTCCCATCCCTGAAGAAGAATATGTTTCCATTTCCTTTGTGTTTTTCAGAGGTGAACTATAATTTTCCTAAAACTATCTGTCACCTCCTTTGTCAAATTGGGTCCTGGATATTTAATTTTGTTTTAACACAATCATAAATGTGATAGTTTTAATTTTTTATTAATCTTTTATATCATTACTTGCATTTAAGAATGCAAAAGAAAGGCCGGAGCAATAGCCCAGCGGGTAGGCGTTTGCCTTGCACGCGCCAGCCTATGCCGGCCGGGTTCGATCCCCGGCATCCCATATCGCCTCCCGAGCACTGCCAGGAGTAATTCCTGAGTGCAGAGCCAGGAGTAACCCCTGAGCATCGCCGGGTGTGACCCAAATAGCAAAAAAAAAAAAATGCAAAAGAAAATTTGTGTATTGATTTTGCAGGCTGCTACTTTATCTTATAGGTTTATAATTTATTGTAGTGTTTATTCTGTAGTTATTAAAGGTTTTCATATACAATGTCATGTCATGTGCAAATAGTGATACTTTAACTTCTAATTTATCCATTTAGATGTCTTTTCTTTCTGCTTTGTTTTTTTTTAATTTTTTTTTTTTACAATTACAAAGATATACAATTAAAAAGTTCATATTTGGGTTTTGGTCATACAGTGTTCCAGCACCCATCCCGCCACCAATGCCCATCTCCCACCACCAACGTCACCGGTTCCCTCCCCCCTCCCCCAGCCCTCTTCCATGGCAGGTTCTTTTATTTCTTTCCATTTCTCTCTCTTTCTCTTTTCCTTCCCCTCCAGACTATGGATTACAGAACATACATTAAAGGGTTGTCATGTGTATCTTTTGCCCTCTATTTACTGCTCAGTAATTTAGATTTCTTTTATTTTTCTTTCTTGCCTAATTACACTAACTAGAACTACTAGGAGTATGTAAGATCATAGAGGTGAAGGTGGGCATCATTATTCATGCCTGATTACAAAAAAAAGACTTTCAGTATTTTCCTGATAAGACTGATGTTAGCAGTCCTGTATTCCTGCAAACTAAAAGTGTGTGCTGGTCTTGGGTATGCAAGTCGGTGGGCAGACCTCCTTACTCTCACTTTTAAAATGCAAGAGAGATTTTTCTGATATGACTAAGGTGTATTTATTTTGAACTACTTATTTGCATCCAACCGAATGATTTGAGTCCATTTAGGACTTCTAACCAAAAGAACTATAGGATAATACACACTTGTGTGATTTTAAACTTTCAAGTATGTGGTTATGTTGTGAAGCAGCATGATAAAAACAATATGAAATTTCCTTAGAATATTCTTAAACTTAAGGAAAGGAAAAACTATAGGAGATCTAGGAAGAAGAATACTTGTGAATATGCTTCACCCTTAACTCAACAGTTGTAAACTTGGCATAACACTTTGTATCCCCAATTCAGAATAGGAAATCAGAGATTTGCCAACAGCAGAAACCAAGAGGAAGTTATTGACTTTTTATGTGGTCAGACTTATGGTTCATACAGGAAGAGTCTCATTTCCAAATGGTATCTGTAAGCTAGAAGTTCTTACTCAACCTAGGTTTAGGGGGAAAGTAAGATTGTTAAGAACATGGGCCAGATGGTTTTGCTCAATTCTAGTCATTTTAAGTCATACTAACTTAAGAATTTGGAAACTTACAAGTTGCTTTAAACTTCATTTTCCTCCCTTGTCAAATGGTAGTATTAAAGTCTTTATACTGATGGAAGCTTCATGAAATGAAGGTGTACCAATTCTCAGCATAGCTGTATGTTCACAGTAATCATTGAATAACTGCTGAACATTTAAGCTATATTCTTACTGTAAAATAATCGAGATTTCTGAACTACAGATTCTGTAATGGACACTTAAGATAGAGCAAATAATAAAGCAGAGATAACCCTGCTCTGTTTACTGTTTCAAAAATAAGAATAATTTAACAAAACATACAAGTAGAATATAAAAGAGAAAATTAAAAAAAATAAACTTCAAATTAAAATGTATGATTAATAATATACACTGATTTACTACAACTGAAGGCTCTGAATATTATTGTGGGCTACAAAATTGAATGCAAATGGATAACTTTAGCACAGTTGTGCAGTCTGGCTGGATTCAGGCACGTCTCAAAACATCTTGCCACCTCTGGCATGAGGGAACAGTGGTTACTGTGGAAAACTGCCTCAGGAACAAGTGCTGCAAAATTATTATAATACCACCTGCAAGCAACATGTGACATCCCTGGGCTCTAAGGCTTTAAAAGCCACCAGTCCCCAACCCTCAGGGCAAAGTTGTTTTCTCTAGTTTCACCTGCAGTCTTCAATTTATGAAAAAAATTCTACTTCTTACTTGCCTTTTATTCTACACTGTGGTAAATTTCTTTTCTTCACATCACTGATCATGACCCTCTCATGCCTACGGCATATTATGCACAATATTTGTATTGTATGATCATTATGATTCACTTGATCATTTGATCTCTTGACATCCTGTTATTTATCGATTTGCTCGAGCGGGGGCGCCAGTAACGTTTTCATTGGACCCTATCACGTGCCAGTGTAGCCCAATGGCATTTGCTTGCTCCAAGAATATGAAAAGCCTCAAACCGTTCGCTTAGAGTCTTGATGAAGAAGTCTGACCATCTTGTAGGTGGCCAATCACGTGATCTTTTGACATCCTAAGGGATCCAGTCAGTAATGACTCTAGTCCAGCGCTCGTCTCCAAATCACATTACATATCCAGCCCATCTGATTTTTGACAACTTTGCAAACGAGACAGCGTCCCTGATTCTCAATTGTCGAACTCTGGATTCTTCTTCTCTCACTTGAGTGAGGCATGATATCCCAAGCATAGCTCTTTAGATTCCTCTTTGGGAGACCCGAATAGCGTTCTCATCCTGCTATCATAGGCCCAGGTCTCTGCGGTGTATGTTAATGCAGGGAGAATGGTGGAGTCGAAGAAATGTGCCCGGAGCTGGAGGTTCTTTGTCCTTTAAGCTATTTCTTCGATGATCTTGAAGGCATTCCATGCTGCTCTCTTCCTCCTGAGCAGCTCAGGTTTTAGGTCATTCATCATGTTGAGTTCTCGACCTAGGTACACATAACTGCTGCATTCAGAGATGTCTGTTCTGTTGAGAGTGAATGAAGCATCTGGAACTAGTTTGTTTTTCATGAACATTGTTTTGTTGAGGTTCAGCTGTAGACCTATCTTTCCACATTCTTGGTCAAAGTCAGTCAGCATTTGTGGCTCTTGGCTAATGTTTGATGTTATTAGAACGATGTCATCAGCAAAACGAAGGTGGTGTAGTTGCCAACCATCTATCTTCACTCCTATTCTTTCCAACTCTGTCACATGATGTTCTTTAGGGTGGCACTGAAAAGTTTTGGTGAAATGGTATCACCCCGCCAAACCCTCTTTTGACATCAGTGATCACTTCCTTGTAGAATGGTGAGATCCTGGTGGTGAATCCGTAATACAGCTCATGAAGGATCTTGATGTATTGACTTTGAACACCCTGTTTGCTAGGGCTTCGATGACTGCTTTGGTCTCCACAGAATCAAAGGCTTCCTTTAAATCAATGAACGTGAGACAGGACGGCATCTTGAGCTCCCTACACACCTCAAGGAGCTTGGTTACAGTGTGGATACGGTCGATTGTGCTGAATCCTTTTTTGGAAGACAGCTTGCTCACATGGTTGTCCTTCATCTAATGTTCTGCCAATCCTGTTCAGGATGGCCATTATGATTATAATATGCTTAAATATTTATTGATAATTACAATTATTCTATTAAACAATGATAGCATAATAATGTCATAATACCTGGTAATAATACCTGGAAGGGAATAGACAAATCATAATATTGATGCACTATTTAGCGATGTGCTCCATTTGTCTATGCTATTTTTGTATGTGCAAATTAATTTTCTGAAATAAATTGAAGTGTAGTTTGTGACAGATGTTAACTAGACTTATTCAAAGTATATGCCAATTCTGAATCCTTTTATGTTGCATACCCCAAACTAGTTTTTGTCAACTACACAACTACAAATGAAAATTATTGGTAAAAATAAATAAAAATAAATTATCATCAAAATTCAATGGTTGTTAAATAAATTAGAAAATATAAGCTTATTTCATCCTAGCAAGTAGGAACTTTATTAAATTTATTTGGAGAAAATATGATTTAAGCTTCTCCAAATAGCATTCAAAATGTGTAAAGTTCTTTGTATACATTTAGTGTGATAAATTTCCTTCTATCACTATATTTGCAATGTTTCTCTAATTTTTATATGTTGTATTTTGATTTTCACTTGTTAAATTTATTTTTTACATTTAAAAACTTTTTAACATTTTATTATACCACCGTGAGATATACAATTACAATGTTGTTCACATTTGGAGGTTTTGGTCACACAGTGTTCCAGCACCCCACCCTCCACCAGTGCCCATCACCCACTGCCCATGTCCTCAATTCCCTCCCTCCCACGCCCTGCCTAAATGGCAGGTTCTTTGTCTCCTCTCTCTCTCCCTCTCTCTCTTCCTTCTCCCTACACATTGTGGGTTGCACTACATACACTTAGAAGCCATCATTTGCATTTTTTGTCTGTATTTAATGCTCAGTTCTATGTTGGTATCAGAACACACTCGTTAAATTTTGTTTTAAGTTTTATTTGACTCATTTTTCTGTGACTCATGTATTATTTAGAAATTTTGTTTAATTTGTATGTTTTGAGAGTTTCCTGCTATCTATTATTGATTTCATATAGGTTTCACTATAGTCAGAGAACAAATTTTATTTGATTTTTTGTTTGTTAAAAAATGTTGCTGAAGTTCTGTTGACTGTAATGTTGAATTATATCAAATTCTAAAAGAACAACTAATTTAGCATCTATCCTTCCTAAACTCTTCCAAATTAGAAGAGGAAGCAATTTTACTAATCATTCAATGATATAAGTATGATCTGTTACAAAACTCAATAACATCATAAATAAATACACTTATAGATCAATTATTCATCAATAAATGCTTTATTTAGAGGTGACTATAACACTATGCCACCCGCACGGCAAGCCTGGCAAGCTGCTCGTGTAGTATTTGATATGCCAAATACCAGTAACATTTATATTAGGTCGTTCCCATGACCTAATATAATGGTTTGAGGCTCTCTATGTTCCTGGAGCAAGTGGATGGCTTTGGGTTCTACTAGCATGAGACAGGACATAAGGAGATATTACTGGTGCCTGCTCTAGCAAATAGATGATTAACGGGAAGATAGTGATAGTGATAGACCAATATTGAGAATGAAAACAATCTCTTAATTTTTCTCTAGCAAATATTATACAATAATATTTAAGAATAACTATATACTATGACCAAGTCTGATATATTCCAGAAATTTGAAGATGTTTGTTCATAAAGAAATTATTCAGTATAATATATAATGTGATATGATGAAGAAAAATATGAGAGAGAGCCTGCCATAGAGGAAGTTTGTGGGTGGGGTGGCTCATTGGTGTTGGGAAAGGTACACTGGTGGAGGGATGGGTGTGGAACACTGTATGACTGAAATCCAATCAAGAACAGCTTTGTAATGGTCTATTGCATGGTGATTCAATAAAAAATTTTAATGAAAAAATCCAGAATAATTATTAGAGATAATTTAAAATCAGCAAGATTCTATTGTACAAGATTAATATTCAACATTATTTGTATTGATATGCACTAATGATGAGAAATCCTAAATGAACTTAAAAATATTCCATTTAAATAGCATTAAAATAGCAAATAATAATGAATAAATTTAACTAAATGAGTAAAAAAATACACTTCAAAAGAAAAATTAAATTGCCTAATGATGGAAAGATTTTGTTTAAAGATTAAATTAATATGTTATTGATTAAATAATTATTTAATGTAAAATTTAATAATAGAATTTATGTGGCAGTACTCCCCCAAATCTACAGATTTAGTGCAATCCCTATCAAATTTCAAAAATTTTCTTAAGAAATATTAAACCTGATTCTAAAAGAAGATAAAACAATATGGGACCCAAAAACATAGGAAAGAAGAGAGTTGAAGGGCTCACATTTTGTAATTTAAAAAATATTCTAAAGTTACTATAATCAAAGTAGTGTGGCGCTGGCATACATGTTTATCTCAAATGGATAGTACTGATATTCGAGAAATAAATTAATACATCTATATTAATTTCAAACATTATGTCCAAGTCCATTTAATGAGAAAGAACATTAATTTCCAAAAATTATGGTGAGAGAATGAACTGTCACATTAAAGTAAACAAACTTTGACTCCTATTTCATATCAAATACAGAAATCAACTATGTGAACGAGATTGGAAAATAAATATAGAAACTAGAATTAAGAGACTATTAGGACACAAATGGTTTAAACTCTCCGTGATATTGGATTATGAAATGGTTTCTTGAACATGACACCAACAGCATAAGCAACACACGAAGATCAATTGTAAAATTTAGAAATATTTTCTTTGGGAGCATCCCAAGTGATTCAAGTGATTCTCACCAACCGCTGCTCAGTTGAATGCTAGAGATGGAGGATAGTCGTGCTGCTGGGGTCTTGTGCCAGGGACCTCATGGCCACTGCAGCAATGCTTTGAGGGCCTCCAGAATGATTTCTGGTGATGCTTGAACGCTATGTACTGCCAGGGATGGAACGGAATGAGATTTAGGAGCATATTACACATTTGTCCAAATCCCTGTACTATCCAAATTAAAAAAAAAAAACTTTTATGCATGAAAGAGCATAATCCAAAAAAAAAAGTTAAAAGATAGCCTACAGAGTGGGAGAAATCAGTCACAAATCATATGACTGATATAAAAAATCCAAAATAATAAAGAACTCTTAAAACAAATAATCAAATTGCCAAGGACCCAGTTTAAAACAGTTGAAGGGAAGATCCACGGGTTAGCAGAGCAGATAAGCACCCTAATTCCATTCCTGACACTACTTTTGGTCCCCTGACTTGGTGTCATCTGAGTGATTGCACCGTGAATGATTTCTGAGCACAGCCAGGAGGAAGCCCTGAGCACAACTAGGAGTCACCCAAGTCCTCCCTTCCTCCTGCCAAATAAACAAAAATAGTTGAAGTATTTGTACAGACATTTCCCCTAATATATATAATAACTGACAGTAACTGCATCAAAAGATGTGAAACTTTATTTACCTTGAGGGAAATGCAAATACAATCCACTGTGGGGTGCCACTTCATGCTCATTAGGATAGCTGTAATAAAACTTATGAATGTTAACAAGCGTTGAAAAGACAAGGAAGTTGGAACTCTCACACATTACTGTTGGGAATATAGAATAACATTGCTAGTGCTTCTATAAAACAATTTAGTACATTTTAAAAAATTGTAACCATAGAGTTAACATATGGGGCCTTGTGGAGCCAGGGATCTCAAGACAACCAATTTCACTTCTAGTTGCCTCCTCAGGAGAATTTAAAATATATTAAAAAAATGAATATTCAGTAAAGCTTTAAATGAAGGTCCATTGTAATACGTTCATAACAGTGTGAAATGGAAAAGATATGAAGACATTCAGCAACTAATAAATGGAGGAATGAATGTTATATTTCTATGTAATAAAACATTACTCAGACATATATATATATATAATTATGTATTGATACATACCTAAATAGAAGAAAATAGGCCAGAGAGATGGTACAGCTTTAGCCTTGCACAGGCTGACTTGATCCCAGCATCCCATCCCAATTGGTTTCAAAGCCCCACCAGGAGTGATTCCTGTATGCAGAGCCAGGAGTAACCCCTGACACCCACCAAGTGTGGCCCCCATCTCCAAAAGAAATTTTTTTGAAGATTAAAAAACTACTCAAAAAAATTGAAAACATAACATAAGTAAAATAAACCTTCAAAAGACTATGACTCCATTTAAATGAGATATCCAGCATAAGTATTTCTGTAGAGGCAAGAATTAGAGTAAGTGGTTGTCAATTTATTCATTTAATTTATTTTTTCATATTTTATTATACCATTGCGTAGATATACAGTTACAAAGATGTTCATGTTTCATTTCAGTCATACATTGTTCCAGCACTCCCCTCTACCTGTACCCAATTCCACCAACAATGTCCCCAATTCCTTCCCCCTCCACCAGCCTGCCTCTATGGCAGTATGGCAGGTTCTTTATCTCCCCCTCCCCCCTCTCTCTTCCTTCCTCACACATTGTGGCTTGCAATACATACATTTAGAGGTTATGTATATCCCTTTGCCTACCAGTTGTTCTTGCTCTTTTACATGTATGCCAGTCTCTGTGGTGTGAGATGATACCTCATTGATGTTTTGATTTGCATCTCCCTGATGATTAGTGATGATGAGCAGTTTTTCTTCTGCTCATCGAAGAAAAGCAGAATTTGGTCATTCGAATTTCTTCTTTATTGAACTTTCCGCTCATTTCTTCTTTGATGGGGTTGGCTGTTTCCTTTTTGCGAAGTTCTGCCAGTGCCTGATATATCCTGGATATTAACCACTTATCAGATGGGTATTGGGTGAATATTCTTTCCTACTCTATAGACTGTCTTTGTAGATTGTTCACTGTTTTTTTTTTAAGGTGCAGAAGCTTTTTAGTTTCATGTAGTCCCATAGGTTTATCTTTGCTTCCAATTGCTTTGTTAGTGGTGTTTCGTCCTTTTGAAGATACCTTTAGCTTCAATGTTGTAGAGGATTTTTCCTATGTTTTATTCAATCTACTTTATGTATTCAGGTCTGATACTGAGATCTTTAATCCATTTTTATCTGACTTTTGTGCATGGTGTTGGAGAGAGGTCCAAATCAATCGGCACAGAGTCAGCATTTGACAAGATCCAACACCCATTCATGATAAAAGTTCTTCATAAAATGGGAATCAGGGGCTGGAGCGATAGCCCAGCAGGTAGGGCGTTTGCCTTGCACGTGGCCGGCCCATGCCGACCCGGGTTCGATCCCGGCATCCTATTTGGTCCCCCGAGCACAACCAGGAGTAATTCCTGAGTGCAGAGCCAGGAGAAACCCCTGAGCACTGACGGGTGTGACCCAAAAAGCAAAAAAAAAAAAAAAAAAAAGGGGAATCAAAGGAGCCTTCCTCAATTTAGTCAAAGCCATCTAACAAAAGCCCCCAGCTGAGCATTATTATCAATGGTGGAAAACTGAAAGCCTTCCCCTAAGATTGGGGACAAGACAAGATTGCACACTCTCACCATTCTACTCAATATAGTACTGGAAGTACTTCCCATAGCAATCAGAGAAGAAAAGGACGTTAAGGGCATCCAGAGAGGCAAGGAAGAAGTGAAGCTATCACTATTTGCAGATGACATGATATTATACCTAGAAACCCCTAAACTCTACCAAAAGCTCCTAGAAATAATAGATAACCTATAGTAGAGTGGTAGGGTACAAAATCAATACCCAAAAGTCAATGACTTTCCTATATACAAGTAATGAAAGAGAAAAAAGGGATATTAAGAAAATGATCCCGTCTCACAATTCTACTGCAGAAAATCAAATACCTGGAATTAGTTTAACTAAGAATATTAAGAACCTGTACAAAGAAAATTACAAAACCCTGCTTTTAAAAAATAAAAGAGGACACAAGGAAATGGTAACACATTCTCTGCCTCATGGATTGGGAGAATTAACATTGTTAAAATGGTAATACTCCCTAGAGCTTTATACAGATTCAATGTTGTCCCTATAAGGATACCCATGACATTCTTCAAAGAAATTGTCCAAACACTCCTGAAATTTGTATGGAATAATAAACCCCCACAAATAGCTAAAGCATTCCTTGGAACAAAGAAGATGGGAGGCAGGGGGCCAGAGTGATAGCACAGTGGGTAGGGTCTTTGCCTTGCACATGGCCAACCCAGGTTCGATCCCTGGCATCCCACATGGTCCCCCGAGCACACCACCAGTAGTAATTTCTGAGCAAAGAGCCAGGAATATCCCCTGAGCATTGGCGGGTATGACCCAAAAAAAAAAAAAAAAAAGGCACCACCTTTCCCAACTTTAAACTGTACTACAAAGTGTAGTAATTAAAACAGCATGATATTGGAGTAAAAACAGACCTATAGAACTATGGAATAGAGTTGAGTATCCTGACTCCCATCCTCAAACACATGATCATTTAATCTTCGATAAAGGAGCAAAAAGTGTAAAATGGAGCAAGGATAGCCTCTTCAACAACTGGTGCTGGGAAAACTGGGCAGTTACGTGTAAAAAAGTGGTTGCCAATTTAGTGGATGATGGAGAAGAGGAGAGAGAAATATTTCATTGGTTTAGAATTTTTCTTGGCATTTTGAAAGGGTTTGAAAGTAAGATACTTGCCTTGCATGCTACCAACCTTGGTTTGATCCCCAGCACTCCATATGGTACTCCAAGCCCACCAACAATGAGTCCTAAGCTCAGAAACAGGAGAATCCCTGATCCCTACCAGATATACTCCCCCTTCCCCCAAAGAGATTGTTTGGACTTAGATCACAGCAAGAATCATTCACATTGGCTATTACATGAATTTTACATAACTAAAAAGTAATAGAAGAAAGTTTCTCCTCTATAGTTCAACATTCCAGGCCATTGAAAAGGGTAGAACCATGTAGGTGCTCATGGGTAGGGGCAGGGTAGTTCAGTTTCAACTGCTACGATTTGAGCTGGAGCAGTCATGACGCCACGTCTGATCATCAAAGTAATGTGAGATACATATCTTAGTTCTGTGCTCAGAAAATAGGTAATTGACTTTGTTGAGAAGCACTTGTCTCTGAACATGACAGAAATGGAGTATTTGGGAATGAACCCGGGAATCATACAGGTAATTCTCATTCCCACTTGCATTTCTCTACACTGTTCTGGACAGTCAAATCTGCTCTTTTGTTTTCACGTTTCCTTTACTAGGTAAGAGAGTAAGGCATAAAAAGAATGCAGAAGTATTACAGGAGCCTTTGGGTAAAGGAAGCTTAACTCTATAGGAAACATTATTGGTCACGAGTTTGAACATGCTGGGTCTCTACACCAAACTAAGTATGTGAATGGAAGAAGTCAGCAGTATCTCAGTCATTCACAAAGGTATTGAAGAAGGAATTAAATGGTAATAATTAAGGATTAGTCTCAAAGTACACAATTGTACTTTAAATCCACACTTCTCGTTTTAATAATATGAATAGATACTTAATATGAACAAAAGTCATCACTATTTAAATAAGAATAATGTTTGGAAGCATAGCATAATTGAATAGAAGTGTTTCTCTGTATGCTGTTTGTATAACCAAATTTTTGCCTGTAGAAACACAACTGATAAATCTGTCAATACTTTATTCTCTTTTTTTAGTGTTTGGGCCAACGTGGTGCAAAAATGGCAAAAAGAGAGAAAAATCGTTTATTTTTATTTATTTTTTTCACTGATTCAACTCTCAGAGCAATCAAGAAATACTAGGGCAAAAGTCATAGTACGGCAAGTAGGGCATTTGCCTTGCACAGCCAACCCAGGTTCAATCCCTGGCAGCTTAAGTGGAGTGGGCCTCTGAGCCCTCAAAGAGTGAGCTCTAAGTGCCAAGCTAGGAGTAAGCCCTGAGCACTATTGAAGTCTCTAAAAAAGTGATTATAAACTAAAAAGGAAATATCGATTTTTTTGCTAGAACATATATATATAATGCTTAAATAGCCATACTAATAGGTAAAGTGCTATAATAAAATCTCTATAGATGCAACAAAATCATCCAAGTAGAAATAAAAATCAATGTAAATGAAGCAATAATTAATTACTGAAAAAGTAAAAATATCTCTTAGCAAACTAGAAATAAACAGACATTTTTTAATCTTGCAGAAAACAACAATAGGTGCCATGAGTGAATGCCATACTCAGTGGCAAAGTGCTAAGTAGTTTGTCTTATATAAAGAAAATCCTTTAATGCTTCTTGAGAAACAGATTTCAAGGCTATATGAATTTCTGAGGTTGTTAGTTGTCAGTTATGCTCTATATAATTTATTTAAATCTGAATGGTAATCCAGCTGGATAGAGTATTCTCAATGAGGTGTTTATTTTGTTGAGTTTTTAAAACTATCTCACCAGTCTCTTCTAACTTTTAGAGTTTTATTTGATAGAACTTATGTGAATATTATGAGCTTCCCTCTGTCTCTAAATTCCTTTTGTAATCTTTGCTATATTTCATATCCCGTCTCTATCTCTGGATTTTGTCTTTGGAATTCTACAATATTGGTTTGTTTGTTTTGTGCGACACTCAGTGGTGTCTGGGCTTGCTCCTGGCTCTGCACTCAGCAAGTACTCCCGACAATGCTCAGAGAACCATATGGGACACCGAGGATGGAACCCAGGTGGGCTGAGTACAAGCTAAATGTCCTGCCCACGGTACCA
Organism: Cryptotis parvus; assembly: GCA_021461705.1. Classification (NCBI taxonomy): domain Eukaryota; kingdom Metazoa; phylum Chordata; class Mammalia; order Eulipotyphla; family Soricidae; genus Cryptotis; species Cryptotis parvus. The sequence continues at coordinate 131,794 of JAJIBD010021799.1, forward strand.
TCACTCAAGCCCCTTACATCTATTTTTGTTGGTACCCTTCTAGGCTCTTTAATGTTGGTGCCTCCTCACTTCTGGAAAATCCATAGCTCTGGTTGCTTAACTAGTGGTTCTTTATAGAACTTGCCTTCATCTTCTTCAGGGACTCTAATGATTCTTACATGGTTCCTCTTGACTTCATCCTATGTTTCTCTGATGTGATGTTTTTCCCTTTCATTTTTTTCCACATTTGGTTAGTTATAGAGATTTCCTGCATCTTGGTATCTCCTTAATCACTTCCTCAGGTGATCTTGATCTTCCTCCTTAGACCAACTATTGCTGTTTTTATATCATCAACTTATATTTCCTTGTGCTTTGAGGATGATGTGTGTGGCATGGCTCCTTTGAGCTCCTTAAACATCCTAAACACGGTGTGCAGGAGTCGGCCCTCGAGCACTCTGAGGTGTGCCCCACCCCTCAAAAAAGTAAAACAAAAACCAGACATCTAATCAGTCACTTCTCAACGATAATATAAACAGCTAAGATAAAAATCCAAAATGGCCAAAGCATTTTGAAGGCATCCAGGTGATAAAAATTTGTCCCAGAAGGCTTAGTCAGGAAGGTTAGAATTACCTTTCTGTGGAAACTAGACAGGAATTACAATAAGGTCAAAATGAAAAGAATTGATAGAAATCACTGGAAGAGATAGACTGGTTAGCTCCCTTTAGCTCCCTGGGGCCTCGTTGGGCCTCCATAGACCACCTCAGATAAGAGTTCACCTCAGCCAGAATCTGGAAGCAACCCGAGTGCCGAAAATAGATGACTGGATAAAAAAGCTTTGGTACATCTACACAATGGAATACTATGCAGCTGTTAGGAAAAATGAAGTTATAAAATTTGCCTACAAATGGATGGACATGGAGAAGATTATGTTGAGCCGAAATTAGCCAGAAGGAGAGAGACAGTTACAGAATGACTGCATTTATCTGCATAACATAAATATATAGGTACATATTATGATACCAATATCCAAGGTCAAGTGAAACATACATCAGGAGGTCCTGTCAAAGGTGGAAATTATCACAAACGTGTGGGAGTCAGAGGCTAGGTAAGACAGAAAATGGAACAGTGTGCTAACAATTGTGAGGGTACTAATGCCAACCTAGAACTGAGCATTAAATAGAGGCAAAAGGATACACATGACAACCCTTTTAATGTATGTTTTGTAATCCATAGTCTGAGAGGAAGGAAAGGAGAAAGAGAGAGAAATGGAAAGAAATAAAGAACCTGCCATGGAAGAGGGCTGGGGGAGGGGAGGGAACCGGGGACGTTGGTGGTGGGAGATGGGCACTGGTGGCGGGATGGGTGCTGCTACACTGTATGACCAAAACCCAAATATGAACTTTTTAATTGTATATCTTTGTAATTGTAAAAATAAAAAAAATTTAAAAAAAAAATTTAAAAAAAAAAAAGAGTTCACCTCAAACAAGCAGAGCTCCACTTCTTTTGTATCTCTTCCTATAGGAAGGCTGATTTTCTCGGATTAATTTTCCAGATTTCACATTAATTAATTAATTAATTCATTCATTCTTACGACCTCATGTAATCTTTGGTTATTAGTTTGTGGGAAGATCTGCTCTTTGGGTGGTGTGGAGACACAATGAGGTGGGTGCCTGCAGGCTTCTGATTGTGAAGCTCAGCTTTAGTCCTTTAAACTCTCTGTGACCTCTTGGTTAACCTTAATCACTTCTTTGAGACGCCATCTTCTGTACCATTCATTGTAAGGGGGTTATGTTTCCAAGTGTGAATTATGGAGGACACAGATTCAGTCCCACCAGTGTGAAAACTGCCAGCCACAATCTTTTTGAGACCTGTTACAGTTACTTCTCATGCATGTTAAATTCCCGACATGCCAACCTAACTGGCTTCCCAAGTAGCTTATGTACCTAACGTGTGCATTGCACAAACTGTTGCTTGTGTTTGGAGAGGCCTTTCCCTCTCTGTCCTCCAGTCCCACCTGGTGAACCATTCGGACTGCATGGTAAAGGTGAATCTCACCTCCTCTCTGGTATTCTCTTCCTTTCAGAATCCCCAGGGCATTTTCTAGACTTACCAATTAAACATGTCATGTGTGCAAGTTGACCCTGAACATCAAGACCCTGAACGAACGGTTTGAGGCTCTTCATATTCCTGAAGCAAGCAGATACCATTGGGCTACACTGGCACGTGATAGGGTCAAATGGAAATGTTACTGGCGCCCGCTTGAGCAAATCGGCGAATACGGAATGTCAAGTGATCAAGTGATGTGTGCAAGTTACTTATTCTGTTCAGTTTCTTTGTAAAATGGGAATTTGAATAGCAATGTGCTATTGTTGATTTCATCAGATGCCACAGGGTCCCCAGAGTTTGCATTAATTGATAGTATTAATTGGTAGTGCTTTTTGCTCTTGCATGAAGGGCTGGGCTTCTTGACTCAGGGCTGTCTTCATTTGTCCTTGTTTTCCTAGGACCTAACATTGAACCATACACTCAGTAGATTTACCTCTCACCTGTAAAGACCCTTTCAGATCATCCTTTCATTTCCAGAGATAGTTTGTTGAGTAGTAGCCCAGGGAGAAAGAAGGAAAATGGCGGGGAGGACACCAACAGGCTCACCAGAGCGAGTCCCAGCTTCCGGAAACATGCTCTGTGTGTGCCTCTCTGCTGCCTCAGGGTTTCACAGGGACTCATTTTTCTCTTTTGGGAAAGACACTGTGACGTCTATTGCAATGATTAAATGATAATGTGAACGAGTTTCTCGTGGGGAAATATGGATAATATTATTTTGCCCTGGCCAGGATTTCTCTGAAATGACATTTCTGGGGAGCCATGCAGCTGCAGAGACCTCATGGAACCCCTAGAAAGTCCCTTCCAGGTGCCAAATCTCCCCTCAGACTTCCTTGCTTCTGCAATCCCATAAATCGCTGCACAGGGAATGCCAGACAGTCCCAATGTGTATTTATGTGTGTGTGTGTGACCATGTGTGTGTTTCTGACAGTCATTCAACTGAGTTATTACCGATGAAACGTGAACATATGCATTTCACACATATGTACCGAGACTTCTAGAATTTACCCAAATTTATCAGAATTCTGAAACTGAGAGTAATTCTGTAACATTAAGAATGCCTAATTTTCATTGTATTTGATCTAATTTTTTAAAATGTTTTTTATTTTTAGGATCACATCCAGTGATATTCAGAGACTAATTCTAGCAAGGGGTTGGGTGTCCTGCATGCACATCCTGCTCTAGCCTGTTGACCTATCCATCTGTCCTTTCTTCAGATTTTAAGGTACTCTAGTTGAAAACAAGCCAAAAACAGAACCAGGGACCTTCTGTTCGATGGTTTAATGTTGGATGGGCATTTCTGACACACATGATAGAGAAGCCTTTTTGTGATACCAAAAAAAAAAAAAAACAAACTAAACAACAACTCTGATTTGTATATGAAACCTCTTGAGTTTTTCTTCCTGTTCTAATGGGCTGTATGACCTCGGACAAGTAGCTTAGACTTTCTGATCATCAATCTTCACATATGTGTAGAAGGAAATTGTGCTTTCTAAGATTCCCTCCAGGTGTTAACATTTCAAGTACCCCATCCAGCATGTATTTAAACCCAACCCCTAAAGTCTGCCCAACTTTTATGGTGCATGCTCTGTGACTTATATTTTCGCCCTATGTATTTCATACAGAAGCCGAGGGAGGAAGATAAGAGATTTACATTTGTTGTACAGCAAAATAGTTCATAACATAGAAGAAAAATTGAGATTTAAATTTTAGTTCTGCCAGTGAAAGTGTATGTAACTATAATTTACTGACATGGCAACTATATTATGTTTATGCATAATTATATTTAACTAACTATGATATTCATATAAATAATTCACTTATAACACTAATATCATACATTATATTAATGTAATATAATATACTATATTAAATCCCTTACTATACTCAAAATCCTATGATAGGGACTAAATAAGCCTATAATAGGGGCTTATTAAATTCCTGTTGCATATAATAGGGACTTAATAAGCTCCTTCTCTCTGCGTCTAGCCCTCAGTGGGAATTCCAGAAGGGTGGATGGCAGCTGCCAATATACCTACACATCTAGTATTTTCATCTCAGCTTCTGTTGCCATCCATTGCTCGGAGAGAGCCGACATGCCATTAGACCTCAGGCAGTTTCCCTGGCACTTTTGTAACCTATACTATGCTGGATGGATGTTGCCATATTTATTAACTTCAGGATAAGTTTTATCTAGAAATGTCAGATCAGATGGAATCTTTTAGTTTCACAGGGTATCCAGATACTAGAAGAAATTTGCTTATGTTTCTATACCATATAACTGCTGTCTCTTTAAGTATTTAAGTGAAGATGAGCATTCTTTTTGTCTTTTCCTTTTTATTTTTTCATTTTTGCTTCATGTTTCATCTACCCAATAGGCAAATATAAAAACCAAACCAAAACAAAAAACACTCCTGGGTTTCCAAGGTACTGCCTAGATGTTTCCAAGAATCAATCTGAAACAGTTCTTATTCTAACTAAACACAGTACATTTATGGCCTTGGTCCTGGGATTTGTTAGTCTCCGGGTGACATGGGATTACTTTCTGTGCTGCTTAAAGGTGCTTAGCTCAGTAACAGGCTCATAGCGTTAAAGATGCTTTATCTATCACCTTGCATTTAAATCATCCAACCTCATTTACGGAATCACAGGCATCAGGGGAGGAGACAGGAATATAGGTGATTCTCCAGCCTCAAATTCATGCAAACACTTCTTTGGCAGGAGATGGCCCGTCCTACAAATTATTCATTTACCTGGCAAATTTGAAGGGCTGAGTAATGCACTAAAGGACGCCACACCTGGCAACTTTATTTTGGCTCCTACACAACATCCTGCTTCCAGCACACGGACATGGCTATTTCACCAAAAAGTTATTTTATTCTTGGTTGTTACAAGCTTTCCAGTCAATTTCCCAAGGAAATATTTAATTGAAAGAAGGATAATACAAAATAAATTGGAATATCCTATCCTGAGGGCAGCTGGGATATGCTCATTGCTTGCCAAATGTTTGCTAGGAGAAATGTTTAAACGAAATTTAAAATGAGTGTGAGAATTACTCTTTTTTTTCCCTCTTCTCCCACCTCCTTGTTCCTGTAGGTTCTAGTACAAAGAAAACAAAATTTTAGGGTATATTAACTATAATTCCCTCCTGTTTAATTTTATACATAGCATTTGAATCCCCTAGAAGCTGATTTATTAGCTGATTTTTTTAAAAAATCTGTGACCACCAATTCTTTCACATTTTTCATAGGCTGACTTAAAAGATCATATTCTTCATGCTTGTTTAAATGCCACACATAAGACATAAAACTCAGATATTCATATTTAACTGATTTGATGGTCACAGAGCCTTAGCAGGTAGGCCCAGGCTGAAATTCAGTTCTGCCTGTTGAAGAGAAGTAAAAGTGCCTCTACTTCCCAGGACTGAGTGTCAGGGCTGGGAGAGGGCTCTTGAGAGGCCACTTTCACAGCTGTCCAGCTCCTTGCCAGTTGCCCAGCTTAGGCAGCTTAGGAATGTGGCCAAACACCAGGGCCAACTTGACCAATGCATGCTCTAGTTTGCTTTATTTCAAATACATTAACTGACTTACCATTGGTTTATATTGTCTGGGATTTCAGGGATTGGGATCACAACCCCATAAGTGCACCGTTGTCACCATGCGCACTCACCCAAAGTAAGTGCCCACCAAACTGAATCCCCCTGCTCAATCCTCTCACCCTTTCTCCCATCCCCCAGTAATTACTGTAGTATATAGTTAGTTTTGCTCTTTTTGCCGGTTTATTCAAGTTAGTCATTCATGTTCCACTTAAGAGTGAAACAATTCAGTGATTGTGCTTTCTAACTCCCTAATTTATTTCACTAAGCATAGTCACAAGAGTCAATAGGCAGCACATCTTAATCAAATATTTTTCATTAATGTGTTTGATAGACTTAGTTTCCCCCAGAAGCACAGCATATGGCACAATTTTTGTTAGTAAGGAAATCAGTTTATTTAGTAGTGTACTTACTTAGTAATTCATTCATTTAGTAATACATTAATTATTAAAATTACATAGTCATTTATTTTGTAATAAAGTTAGAACAGAATGTGTTCATGAGTAGTGTATATACAATTGAATCTTACTATTGCCAGGACAGAACACAAATGGTCCCAAATCATTCCAGGGAAGGAGTGCAAAAGGCAGAGTAATGATCTACATACTCCACTCTGATACTCATGGAGGTCACACTCCAGAAAAGTATTTGCCCTGGAACTCCCAGCCTTCTCGGTGTCTGCCTGGCACATTCTCTCAAGCATCAGTGCAGACATTTTCGATTAAATGCCACCCATTAGTCCTGGATTAGTGAATGTCATACGACAGACCAAACACTGGTGACACCAGCTATGTCTGCCATCTAACTCTGGGAAGGAAATGGAGGTGCATCTGTGAGCTGTGGAGTCAGATAATTGCTCCAACGAGATAGATACAATGGCCTCTCCCTTTCAGTTTTAACTGCACAGTCATTACAATACTTTAGCTGTGAATTTTTTATTTTTCAATCTTTTAAAATTAAGGCAACATGGCTTAGAAGCATGTATGTATTTATGTTTTATGGGTACACTGTTATCACATCCAACACTCTTAAATTGAAACAAGAAGTAAGTTTTTTTGTGAATATGTTTAACCTTTTCTGACTTTCCTATGTTCTTTGTTCCCAAAATGGCCAGCAGATGCCCCACATGTGATAAACACTCAGCGTGCCCCCCATCATTCGTCTATTATCAATGCCTAACTTCAGACTTCCCAATGCAGCCTACAACCTGTGGTTCCAACAGAATGTGATCTAACTTCTGATTTAATAAATTTGGCTACTATAATTCCAGAGGTTGACTACTTGGCCAATGTGTATAGGTCAGTGTGTCATTATTCAATCTGCTTTCAGGTTTGGCTTGCCCTCTTAGTTCTTTAGTATTTAATTTAAGCAAGTTCTCTGCCTTTTAAATCTTAAGAAATCCTATAGGTCACTCTCACTGTATAAAATATTTAGTCTGCCTTGGGGCCGGAGCGATAGCCCAGCAGGTAGGGCGTTTGCCTTGCACGCGGCCAGCCTCTGCCGGCCTAGGTTCGATCCCGGCATCCCATATGGTCCCCGAGCAACGCCAGGAGTAATTCCGAGGCAGAGCCAGGAGTAGCCCCTGAGCATTGCTGGGTGTGACCCAAAAAGGCAAAAAAAAAAATTTAGTCTGCCTTATGGTGCATGTCCAGTTTTACTCCTGGCAGTGCTCAGGGGACCATAGGAGATGCCAGGGATTGAACCCGGGTCAGCTACATGCAAGGCAAACACCCTACCTGCTGTGCTGTCGCTCCGGCCCCTGCATACCCAGTTCTATCCCACCCTTTACAATGCTCAGATCCCCCTCGCAAACCATGGCTACCTCCCAGCATTCCCAAGGCTGCTAACTCAAATTTTAGTTTAAATATATACTGTATCTAGTGATGCTGAGGTTTTTTCCCTCAAGTACTGAAAGATGAAGAAACTTTCACACTGAGAAATAATTTATCTTTTTTCATTTCATCTGTTAGCTGAAATCTGCTGTCTTTACATGTGTTTCTTACTAATTTAAAACATATATCCTATGTTTTTAAAAATATAATTAAATATTACAGTAAATTTCTTCAATATATAGAAGAGTGAAGTAAAAAAAACACAATCCAAAATTCATAATTTATGGATTTCCCTCAATATCTTTGTTGTTTGGCTGAGAGTTAAATTAGTGACATTCAAAGCAAAGAAATGAAACAGTTTATTTTTGTAGGGTTGGTAATTTGTTTCTTTTGTCATAACTACCCTAGGTACAGACAGAGTATCTTCTTAGCCAGATAGGAGAACTCTTATTAATGATGATTGAGGAAAAAAAAGAGTTCTATAAAGCAAAGTGCATAGTTTGAAATCTCTTTGTAAGTTATAAGGTCTTATCAAAAAGACTACAAACAATATGTGAAGAGTTTCTTCACATATTGAAAAGAAAAAAGTTCTTTCTCTTTTTTAAATTTAAGGACTAATTAGTCATGTGAATATGAGCGAGGAATTGTTTGTTTCTTCAACTACAAAATTGGAACTATTACTACACTCCCCACTGAAAAAAATTACAGAGGAAATAATAATACAGAGGGAAGCACTATTTTGTAATAACAAAGGATGACAATTGCCGAGACCAATTTGTGAAGAGGATAGCATATTTTAAGATAATTTATGTCTCTTATAGCAACAGTAGTCAAGCAGATGCCTCCGGAGTCTGATAAACACATAAAGTCTTAATTTTCTGTTGGGTTTGGAAAATCTGATTGCTTTTAGCTGTTAACTCTGCCCTGGAAGTACATTATACTGCTAGTAAAGTTTAGTGAAATATCTGGATCAAACTTTGGCAGAAGAGAGCTAGGGACCTTAGTCTTCATTAACCATATCCTTACAATCAGTTTGCAGTTATAAAATCTACAATGGTACTAAACATTGCCTAAAATATAAAATGCTTTTTAGCATTGAATTTTGTATTCTCTACATTGGCAATGCCACTGTTGTCTCAAGCACTGCTGTTAAGACTAAGATATATACCTGCATATTGAAATTGCACAGATCAGCTTGCCTCAGCATAATAAGAACTCAAGTCTTTCACTCCTCTGCATGCCCTTTCTATCTGTCATAGATAAGTTCAATCTACTTCAACTAAACCACATGTTTTAACTTGGCGGAGTGTCTGCCATTTTCCTTATTGTCTGGGATGGTCTTTTTTGTGGATGTATAAACTTTTTAGGGAAGAGCTCCCAAACAATACTCAGTAGGGACATCTCTTGGCGATTCTTGGTCAACCTGGCTGGTGGCTCAATATGATAGGCAAGGATGTGGTTCTTGGTACCAAGGGGACCACCACACACCCTGCAGTGCTGGGGAAGGGGCTTCCATAACTGCATCCTATACTGCTGCAGGTGGAACTAAATTGGCTGCATTCAAGGCATACATATTAACTTGCATTCTGTCTCTTGCGCTCCTGTGGATGTATTCTTATTGTCTGTTTTATTGTTTGTGGACCACACCAAGTGGTGCTCAAGGCTTACTCCTGACTGTACTCAGGGCTTCCTCCTAACTCTGTGCTTAAAGCTCACTTCTGGCAGAACTTAGGGGACCAGGTTGGCCATTGCCCGATGAGTTCTTAATAACAAGTATAAATAGTTTGTATTTTCTGATTTAATACACAGACATCTGACAGAGCTGCTACTGGCTCTCCCTGTGCCCAGCCGCTCACAAGGTGCTCAGGAGGGATGGCGGGTTCTAGCCCTGGCCTGCCACCCCAGCAGAGTCTTGCAACAAGCCAGACGACCCCCCACTCCATGAGGACCTCCATTTTCCACATCCAGACTTCCCTCTCCTCAGAACTCCACCCAGCAGACCAGCCTATCACAGCCCCGCTCGCATGGCCGCAAGCGGCCGTTTGGTTCATCAATAAATGCTGGATTTAGAGATGACTACAAGAGTATGCTACCCGCATGGCAGAGCCTGGCAAGCTACCCATGTCGTATTTGATATGCCAAATACCAGTAACAATTTTAGACCTCATTCCCATGACCTGATGGAATGGTTTGAGGCTCTATGTTCCTGGAGCAAGCAGGTGCCCTTGGGCTCTACTAGCATGATACAGGACATATGGAGATGTTACTGGTGCCCGCTCAAGCCAATCAATGATGAACGGGAAGACAGTGATACAGTGATTTTCTGATTTGTAACACATGCTAACTTTTAGAACATAATAACCCTCTATCATTTAAATTAGCTCAGTTTGCACTCTTCTCTGGGCTATTTTTCTTCTATCTTGTTGCAACCCAGAGAGATGATCATTATCCTCTGATGGAGAAATAGTTCCCCAGTTGCTCCTTAGTATATCCTCATTTTTATCATGACTGAACTCTGTTGGCAGTGTAATGAAACCAAAGAACCATTTTCACAGTAGCTTTCTTCCTGTTTGTCATTTGATTTTGTCTTTTTTTCAAAAAAATGAGAATGCTTTTTGACAAATGAAAAAGGGGTTTTTGACATTCTGTAATGTGTGTTCAGATTTATATATCAAAATCCATATATACTATATTATGTTAATCATTAAAAGTCTGGTTTCTGTTCATCATTATTCAATTAACCCATTTTTACCTAACTTACTCATCCTTCCCCATTTCCTTTCGGGTAATAATAGTTTATACAAAAAAATTTAAAAAGCTCCAAATCAAAATAGTTATTTTGAAATGGATTATGCCAAGAGAATTTAAGTTCAGAACCTTTAATGGTGAATACTATTTTGTTGTTGTTGCTGTTGTTGAACAGTGGTGCAAAACAAGAAGAGGATATTCAAAATATTTACATTGAGCTCGGGGGGGGTCTCTTTTGGGTTATTAAGAGTTCCCCTTGAAGCATTTGAACTATAACAGTATATTTTTATAATATTTTATTATACTACCGTGACATATACAATTACAAAGATGTTCTTTTTGAGTTTCGGTCATACAGTGTTCCAGCACCCATCCCTCCACCAGTGCACATTTCCCACCACCAATGTCCCCATTTCCCTCCCCCCCTTTCCCAGCCTGCATCTATGGCAGATTCTTTATCTCTTTTCTCTCTCTCTCTCTCTCTCTCTCTCCCTCCTTTTTTTACATTAGGGCTTGCAATACATACATTTAGAGGTTGTCATGTGAATCCCTTTGTCTATATGCAATGCTCAGTTCTAGACTGGTATTTTTAGCATACTGTTTCCCTTCTGTCTTAGCTAACTGACTCCCACACACTTGCAGTTGATTCTACCTATTGACAAGCCATCCTAATCCATGTTTTGCCTGGCCTTGGGTATTGGTAGCATACTATATATATATATATATATACACACATATATATATTTCTATCATGCAAATAAATACAGTCATTCTATATCTGTCCTTTCCCTGTGACTAATTTCACTCAGCATGATCCTCTTCATGTCCATCCATTTATAGGCAAATTTCATAATTTCATTTTTCCTAACAGTTGCATAGTATTCCATTGTGTAGATGTACCACAATTTCTTTATCCAATCATCTGTTATTGGGCACTATGGTTGTTTCCAGATTCTGGCTACTGTGAATAGTGCTGCTATGAAAATAAAAGTGCTGATGGTATTTGTGCTGTGTGTTTTTGGCTTTCCAGGGTATATTCCCAGGAGTGGTATGGCTGGGTCAAATGGGAGCTCAATTTCTAGTTTTTTGATGTATGTTCATATTGTTTTCCAATAAGGCTGTACCAGTCTCACCAACAATTCTCACCAATAATTCTCACCAACAAAGGACGAGAGTCCCTTTCTCCCCCACATCCATGTCAGCACTGGTTGTTCTTGCTCTTTTGGATGTGTGCCAGACTCTGTGGTGTAAGCTGATACCTCAGTGTTGTTTTGATTTGCATCTCCCTGATGATTAGTGATGAGGAACAGTTTTTAATATGCCTTTTGGCCATTCGAATTTCTTCTTTGTCAAACTTTCCATTCATTTCTTCTCCCCATTTTTTAATGGGGTTGACTGTTTTCCTCTTGTGAAGTTCTACCAGTGCCTGAGATATCCTGGTTATTAACCCCTTATCAGATGGGTATTGGGTGAATATTCTTTTCCCTCTCTGTGGACTGTCTTTGTATCTGGTCACTGTTTCTTTTGAGGTGCAGAAGCTTTTTTTGTTTCATGTAGTCCCATAGGTTTATCTTTGCTTCCAATAGCTTTGTTAGTAATGTATAACAGTATTTTTGAACAATAATAGTATCTTTGTTTCTACAGTAGTATAAATACAAAAAAGATATCAATTCTAGCTTCCAAAGGCCAGAGATAAAAATTCTCTGTCTCTTCTTCCTCTCCAAAGATGTTATTGTATCCTAAAAGTTATTAGGACTGACGCTACACTGAGCCCTCAATGTGATAAAAATAATGAGCACATTTATCCTCGATGGAATGATTTAATGTTATATACTGCTATATTTTGGTACCATCTCAATCATCTGCCTTTTCTATACTCTCCTTCCTTCACTGGAATGGACATTATCCAATTTTTTAAAATTTTTTATTATACCACCGTGAGACATACAATTACAATCCTTTTACATGCCCCTCTTTTTCTCTCCACCTCTACTCTTCTCAGGTTACCATTAATATGTCTTTTTTTCAACTTTCACTTTTGACATTCATTAATTTTATATTCTTAAATCAAACATACTTGAAATCATACATAGTTGACTTTTTTCCTTATTACTTATTTCACTTTTACTATTATCCTGAAGGTCTGAGAGATAGTAAAGGAATTAATTCTTGCCTTGTACATGCCCAGTTCCAGTTTGGTTCCCAGTACTGCATATGTTCCTCCATGTTCCCCCAGGAATGATCTCTGAGAGCTGAGCCAGGAATGATCCCTGAGCACTGAGTCAGGAGTAATCCCCTGAGCTCATACTGCTGGGTATGGCCCAATACAACCCAAATTCTACGCGATCTTCCTTTTTCTGATATGGTACAATTCCATTTTTATAGCATAATAGCATGCCATTGTATAATGCATAAATTCAATAAAGAGGTTAACCTTTTTATTGAATTGTCTTTAATGGTCACTTTGATTGTTTCCATAGTTTTGCTATTATAATTAGCACCAAAAAGAATTAATAGGATTGTGTAGCGATTGGATTAATGTTTTATAATGTTGAGGTGTATGCCTAATTGTGGGAAGCTTCATCAATAGGTAAAGTCTTTCCTTAGTATCATGAGGAAGATCCAGAGTATGTCCCAAATAGTTGTACCAGTTTATGTTATTTTAGAATCAATTTCCAATCTTATCAGTTGTGTTTTAATATGACTCAAGTATAAAGTATCTAAGTCAAGAGAAAATAAATGATACTTTAAATGACTATGATAATCCTTGATATTAGAATTTCTGAGGTACCAAGGAGACGGTGTAGGGTTTGGAGGGTCAGGGATTCTACCCAGTGGTACTTAGAGACTATTCCTGAGTCTGTGTTCAGAAATGACCCCTGGCAGTGATCTGGATGCCATATGTGGTGCAGGCGATAGTACCAGGGTCAGTAGTATACAAGGTAAGTACTTAAACCACTGTACTATCTCTCTGGCCCAATCTAGAGTTTCTTTACATTTGAGAAGTAGTGCTAATCAAATGATAGCCTTGAGAGTCCCCTGGTGAACTTATTAAAACCAAGATTATTATGTTTTTTAACAATTCTGATTCACTGATTCAGTTAAGTCTAAGTTTGGACCCAATAATTTACATTTCCGAGACGTTTCCAGGTGATCTACTAAAGCAAAGTTACTGCTCTGAAATCCACAATTTGAGAACCACTGTTTAATTATTCTAAAAGAATATATATGCATTATTTTTAAAGGAATATACATGCATACTCTATGACTTTGAATAATTTAACCAACCATACATGAGTTGATTTCACACTTCAGGTCAATCTGTTTTTCATATGGACATACACCTTCTCATGTAACTGAATTTTTTCAATGTTTCTTATCCAAATTTTGTCTAAAATATCACAGGAAAAATTCTATTTTCTTTTTCACTCACTCTCTTTTCATTCCGTTATAATTAATTTTTAAAAGGAGAAAAGAAAACAGACATGGTCTGTTAAGCTTGACCAGTTAACACATCTGACTAAGTAAATAACACCACAAATTTTGAAATTTGCCAAATGCCATTTCACCATGAAATTTTCTAAAGTGTCTAATTATTATTATTATTATTATTATTATTATTATTATTATTATTATTATTTTGCTTTTTGGGTCACACCTGGCGACGCTCAGGAGTTACCTCCTGGCTCTGCACTCAGGAATTACTCTTGGCGGTGCTCAGGGGACTATATGGGATGCCGGGATTGAACCCGGGCCAGCATGGGCCAGCCACGTGCAAGGCAAACACCTACCCGCTGGGCTATCGCTCTGGCCCCTAAAGTGTCTAATTATTTATACATCTATTAAAATTTTATATATGCCAATAGAAATTATATATATTTAATGCACCCCATTATAATGAGCTTCCACAGATTCCTTTAGCTTAAAAAAATGTGCCTGAGGAAGAATGCCAGAGTAGAAAATAGTATTTTTATGTGTCTTGTATTGCCTATATTTTGTTTAGAAATGCAATATTATAAATATACCAACAGTAGATATTAAGAAAACAGAAGTATATTTTCTGATCTTAACTCCCTGTGGAATGTATACTGACTTCCAAAAAGATTTATAAGAGAATCTTTGGAAATGACCTGTTTGTAAGTTTTGGGCCAGCATGCTCTTACCAAGTTTTGACAACTCAGTAGTGTTCAGTGCAGAAATCACTAAGAGAATCATGTTGGCAATAAAAATAAAAGAGTAGCAAATGAGAGCAGATCCAGGGTGCCTATGATTGTTGAGACACAACCAAAAAGGTTGTGAATCTGGAGTTACCCTGGAACTTCAGTGTAGTTATAGTTTTTTTTTAAAGACTATATCATCCTCTTTAACCTTTGGGGGAGTTTTTGGAAATAAAACCAAACAGCAAATTATAGCCACTGATTTCATTCTTTCAAGATTAAACAAGCAGACAGCAAACTTCCCGAGACACTGATCTGTGCCCTTTACTCTGAGCCAGTCTGGAATCCTTCAGTCATTTTTGCCCAGCCTTTGTTATCTCCCTAGATGTTAGAATGAGAAGCTTGAGTGCCCCTTAGTGAGAATTCTGGATGCAGATGAAAGGTGCTTAGAGGGTGCCCTCACCCACCTTTGTCTGAGTCTGTACCCCAGAGTGATTTTATAGGTCAAGTGAGAAAATACAAGGAACTAATTTGTAAACAAAGAATTTCTTTGAAGTTGGGCAGACAAGTGAATTGAAAACAACTCTATGTTTAAGTAAAATTGGGCATGCATTTTTTTTCTGGACAGTGAAAGGACTTTTGACACAGCAAAGCCACTAATGTTGGGGCATTTGTTTAGGAAGACCTTTGTGACCAATGATCTTAAATCTCTGGGCCTTAGAGAAGTAAGAAGATCTGTTTGGGAAAGGGAGATGTTGAGTTTCCTGCCTCATGTCTGCTTTGAGATGTTTTCTTGAGGAAAGATGGCGTCAATCTTTTACACTCCAGTTCCCGTAGCCCAAAAACACAATGAAGCCCTGATCATGGGAAATAGATATTAAGGGGCATAAGGGATTTGGAGACATCAATTCCCAAGATACACCCTAAAGGGAAGAGTGGAGTCAATTTCCTCCTAAATATTTTCCGTCTGGGTATTTATGGTAAAGGGCTGTAAATATGTTGATTTGACTATTTCTGCTTGGAAGATAAGATTTAGGTAACAGTCTAATCCAGGAACATGGTGCTAGACTTTCCCAGATCTTTATGGGCAGAAATTGGCCCTTTGGTTTAATTTCCAAAATCCCTCCATGACAATCTCCTATAATGTAACAAAAGGTCTTTTGATTTATTTGTTTCTGTTTGGAAAAAATGACACTAAGTAAAAGCCTAATCCAGAAACATGGGGCTAGACTTTCCCAGATTTTCATGGACAGAAATTGGCTGTTTGGTTTTATTTCCAAAATTCCCCCATGAAAATCTCCTATAAGGCAACAAAAAAGCCTTGTTTCCTGAAAACTGATGGCACACTAAGCATCAAAGAAGATGCCAAGTATGGAAGTATGGCGTAACCAATGTAGTTTAAAAAAATAATCTAATATTATACCAGCTTGGAATTCAAAACTGAAACTTATCAGTAGCCTAGATAACAATAATTATATTTCAGAAGCTCCCTTAAATGCTAGCTATTAAAACCATATCAGATTTATCTAAGTAATACCTATCAATACCCATTTGAACCACTTTTTTATTTTTAAGATTAGTTGTTTTATGATAATCAAATCATCCATAATTATCTATAAAATCCAGGAGAAGTCTGGGAGCTGACACTATGGTGTCTTTTATGAAGAGTAAGAGATTTCCAACATGGTTCCTTTCTTTGCCTTTAGGGTAGTTTCAATCACCTCTGGCACTTTTAGTCATTGAACTCTTCTTTGCCAGTCTTGCCAATGTCTTTGCATTGATGAGGAGCCAGAGAGCCAAGGCAGAATACCAGTGCCTCTCTCTGTCCAGCAAGCTGCACATCTGTACTTATCATGGTAGGAAAAATATCAGTATATTCAAAAAACAGCTGCTGTCTTTGGCCCTCCAAACCCAAGAATAAAAATAAGTATAACCTACCTAATATATTTTCCAGTGCGAGTCCCAGAAGTTTGAAAAGAGCTCCTTAAATTGCTTTTGTTTCCATTTTTATGGCCCCTGGGGAAAATATCTATCAAGTTTAGTCTATGCATTTTACTTTGTGGCACTCTGAGATTGAACCATATCATCTGTAATGAAAACAGAGCAACCTTTAAAATATTTTTTGTTAAAAACCCTCTCTACCAGAGACATGGCCTGAACCAATGCCAAAGATTTCAAGCTGGTGAACCAGTAAAGGAATCAGATAAATCAGAATGAGTGTAACAGATCTGATCTATTTCAGCTCAGATTAACCTCTTTACTATGTCTTCAATGGCCCCAAATCCTGGGTTGCAGGAATAAAAATGTTTAATAGAGCAGAACCTTGGATAAAAAATAAAAAGAGAAATTATATAAAGAAAAGTGAGATGTGTGACCATCATTATACATGACCGGGCTATGATGAGGTTGAGAGCAAGGGAGAGAAAGATTATGTACCATGCCAATCGAAAGGCAGATTTATTTCACTTGTATATAATAATTCCAGATCCCAGTGACAGTTTACATTAGTTGGCAACAGCTGCTTATAGGTCAGGTAACAATAGCATTGAATAACCTCGTAATGAACAACTGCAGCTTTCACATTGGTGTTAATTGCATTTCATGCTCTTTGAAAACCTCAGGCAGTCTGTGTGAAAACACAGAACCAACTTCTGCTCTGATTTCTCCCCCTAGAATAAAGTTCTTTCAAAATCCTCAGAAGGAAGGTGGAAGGTAAACAGATCAACCAAGTAGGTGTGACCAGGCCAACATCTGTGGAAGTTTTCTAAGGACATTTACTATTCCCAGTTAAAAGGAGTTAGCAGGAAAGGTATAAAGGAACACTGGGGAATAACCAAAGACAGGGACAAATTTTGTACAAGAAGAACAAAGATCAGATATATATTATTCTGTTCCTCTGTGTCCATCACATGCTTTGATTTAATCCTATAAAGTACAATTCCTTGAGCAATTCAGATGTGAACCCAGACATATAGACTTCAGTTAATAAGTGTCTTGGACAGGAGAAGGACACATATAGAATGATTGCATTTATCTGTGGATATAAATATATATCCGTGTTCTACTAAATGTTGGAAATGGTAATGCCAGACTAGAACTGAGCATTGAATGTTGGCAAAATAATATACAAAATAATATAACCCCTAAATGCATGTATGGCACGCCACAATGCGTAAGAGATGGGATAATAATATACATGTTGGCAAAGTAATATACAAAATAATATAACCCCTAAATGTATGTATGGCACACCACAATGAGTAAGAGATGGAGAGAGAGAGAGAGAGAAAGAGAGAGAGAGAGAGAGAGAGAAGAAAGAGGAAAAGTGCCTGCTATAGAGGCAGGCTGGGGCTGGGGAGGGGGAAGGAAATCAGGGGACATTGGTGGTGGGTAATGTGCACTGGTGGAGGGATGGTTGCTGCAACATTATATGATTGAAACCCAATAATGGACAACTTTGTAAAAGTCTTTCTCATGGTGTTATAATAAAATAGCAATAACATTTAAAAAAAATAAGTGGCTTGGATATTGCTTTTCACATTCCTCCTCAATCTTATTGAGATAGATTTCATACATAACTTGTATAAGTTTAAGATAAAGAATAAATTCAATGATTCTATTCATGTATATATTGTATTATTGCAACCATAAGTTTATTTAAAAGCACTCTCCTCACATAGTTACATTTTTTTCTTTGAAGTTCTTATATTTTTGAGTGCATAAAAATGATCAGGGTCTTGGAACTTTACAAATCTAAACTCTACTAACATTTTAAATTCTCTGGGACCTGAAATTAATAATATCAGATGACAATCACGGATGCTGAATGTATCTATGCAAAGGAATACTGGCCTATTTCTATCTCCTTTATTCATAATTCACTAGGGTTCCTCTAAAAGTATTTGGGCTGAAGTCACATTGATGTTGGCATCTCCACTCTTCAAAATAAACCACAGGTGCCATAAAGATAGCTATGACAAATCTTTGGATGCGTGTTTAAAATCTGTGTCCCTTTTATATCACTGCAAGTTAAAGAAATGACATTGAAACAGGAAAATACGAATTTCTGATCAGGACTATAGCAAAGTGGTTGAATTCATGTTTCATACACATCTATGAGTGCCTGGTTCATTCCCTGGCAAAACGTACTCTCTCTCTCTTTCAAACTCAATTAACAAGCAGTATAAAATAAATTACTGTGGACCTGCTATGGAGGCAGGCTTGAGGGATGGTTGAGAAACTGGAGACAGTGGAAGGAAGTTGACAGTGTGGTGGATTGGTGTTGGAATACTGAGTGCCTATAACAAATCATCATGAACAGCTTTAAAATTCACGGTGTTTAAATAAAGTGGGAAATAAATTTTGGAATTGTAAAAATAGAAACCAAGTATGTTGTACTATCACTCTGTAAACTTCTGGTATTGAGAAATGAGCAAATTGAATATTTAATCACTCACACTTTCCTGTTTGAAGAACCCATTATCATTTAACTGTTTTCTGAGAAAGCAGTTCTAGGTTTAGAACTGTAATCTTTTATTACAATGTGAGCTTCAGCAAAAAATTTCTCACTATATATAATTACTCTAGTTCTATGATAAAATCAAGAAACTTTACCTGAATTGTAAATCAATATGTAATCTTAATATACCTATTTAACTTTATTACTATAGCCATATGAATTATTGTGGCAGTTTGCCACAACAAATCCAGTTGGATTGGCACCTCTAACCCCTGTCCAGAGGGGTTGGTTGTAGAGAATGAGACAAACAAACACACAAGGATTTTTTAAGCTTCAGGTCCACCTGAGAAACCATCAATGCGTTCACAGACTGGCAATTTTTTCAATACAACAACACTCCACTACCTTGGTTCCCAGTATGTGACCCATTGTTTAAGTTGATAGATGTATTAAGGTATATTAAGTTGATAGATATATTAAGTTGATAGATATATTAAGTAAGCACATCAAAATTCACTAAGCACATTAAGACCAGAGGCAGGGATAGTTCATTTAGCCAATCAGCATGTACCCTTAGAAGTACAGAGTAATGTCGTGACCATTTCCTATCCTATATTTGCTTATGTTGCCCTCTACATCTAAAAGACCCTAAACTATTTTATTATCTCCTTTTCTTGGCTCAGGTCTTCCTGCCCATTATTATTTAAGTCCTAAACAGCTTTTCCCAGGGGACTATCCAGACCTTGGGTTTCTTTTATTAGGGGTATGGTTTCTTACAAATTATTATTATCAAGGGATATATTCTTAGGAAATATCGCTGTGCTGTACCTTGTCATGTTTAACCACAAACTGTGCTGCAATAGAAGTACTCATAGAGCACTGGAGTGCTGTATTTCCTTAAGGTTGTTGAAAACTAATGATTTAATCGGAAGGTTAGAGCTAAATACACAGATTTTGAGGGGTTTTCCCTAATAGAATCATGGGATAGATGAGCTATGATCCAATGGAATCTTAAAAAACACTTTCTTCAGTGAATATCCATTTTTCTAACCAATTGAGATGCTCCTTATCTTTCAGGAAATAAATTTAATAAAGTGGATGGGGTTTTAGAGTAATTAACTAGAAATAAGTTTAGTATACAATTTATTTTCCAAAGTAGGTCAATTTTAAGTACAAAATAGGCTGAAGATAATAATTATGCTAGACCAACAGATGAGAATAAAACTGCCCTGTAAGTTTCCTTTACAAATCCAGGATGTGTAGGCAGACTAAAGATAACCTTACCTTATAGTGAGGATACTGAACCACCAAATCATACCCCCAAATGGTTGTCCTCATTTCACCTGACTCCCTTCAAGGACAAAGACTGCTCTTCCCATACATCAAAGAGTGTTCCATTATTTTTATTTATATAACTTTTAATTGAATCACTGTGAGAAACACAATTGCAAGGTTGTTCATGATTGGTTTTCAGTCATGCAATGTTCCAGAACCCATCCCTCCACAAAGGTACATTTCCCACCACCAATGTCCCTAGTTTTTCCCCCACATTGTAAACTCTGAAGTCCCGCTTTTTTGGGGCTTTAGGTTTTTGAACTTTATTACACAGGCATTGGTGTAATAATTTGTGTAATAATTCAATTAATTAATTCGTGATTGGGAACTGAACTCAATTTATAGCTCCAGAGGACAGGATTTGGGTCTGGAAGTTCCAGTCTTCTGGTCCTGTGGTTGATTTTCCTGGCAACAGAGAGTTTTCTCCCACCCTGCCTGCCTCTATAGCAGAAATTTTTCTCTTTTCTCTATCTCACTCTCTCTCTGTCTCTGTCTCTTTGTCTCTGTCTCTTCCTCTTTCCTTTTGGACATTATGGTTTGCAATACAGGTACTGAAAGGTTTTCATGTTTATCTCTTTACCTATTTTCAGTACTCAGTTCTTGTCCAGGGGTTTCATTTTCTTCTTGAGCCAATAGCCTAAAATTTTTGGCAGATTAATTTCTTGGTCATCTTATGCACGGCAATGGTTTTGGAGTGTAGTAGAAAGCAGCTGCCTGGGCTCTATTTGGCACACACTGGTTTGACCCACCACCCTCTGAGTGCCCCAGACATCTCAACCATAAGTGGGTTTCTGGGTTGATTTCTCTCAATATTTATTTATGAGCCTCTGGAGCAGGGCTAGTAGATGAGCTTATATGGTGGCAACGGATGTGGTTCATGGCCATGACTGACAGAGTTTCTGGAAATACAGGGAGGTGAGGGGAGGTAGCCCATCCTGGCTTGAGAAATCCTGGTGATTTCAGTCACAAGAATATTATTTGGTCGTTCATATGGTGGAACTATATTCACTGTATCACTGTATCACTGTCTTCCCGTTCATCATCGATTTGCTCTAGCAGGCACCAGTAACATTTCCATATGTCCTGTATCATGCTAGTAGAGCCCATGGGCATCTGCTTGCTCCAGGAACATAAAGAACCTCAAATTATTACATCAGGTCATGGGAATAAGGTCTATAATTGCTACTGGTATTTGGCATATCAATTACAACATGGGTAGCTTGCCAGGCTCTGCTGTGTGGGTGGCATACTCTTGTAGTCACCTCTAAATCCACCATTTATTGATGAACCACGTGGCTTGTTGCGAGGCTCTGCTGGTGTGGTGGGCCAGGGCTAGAACCCACCTTCCCTCCCAGGTGCCTCGTGAGCGGTTGGGCACAGGGAGACAACTATATTTCTCATAATTAGTTGAAATATGTTTCTCATAATTATTTAATTTTTATCTATTTCCCTCACAGCTTTGAAAACCTTTCTTATTTACTGTGTTGATAGTAATAAAGGTGACTTTTGTAATGTGATGGAGGTGACATTTGAAAATACCTAAGGATAGGGGCTTGTTGCCAGGAAAATCAACCACAGGACCAGAGGACTGGAACTTTCAGAACCAAATACTGTCCTCTGGAGCTATAAATTGAGTTCAATTTCCCATCACTAATTAATCAGGCATGCCTGTGTAATAAAATTCAAAAACCTAATGCCCCGAAACCAGGGCTTCAGAGTGTTTACAAGTTGATCAGTGTGTAGAATGGTGCATCTGGAGAGGCCATCAGTGCTCCATTTCTACCCTAGTGCCTTGTCCTATACATCTCATTTGTAATGTTGTGAATAAATAAGCTTCTTAAGTGTGGTGAGTCACTCTTGCAAATTAACTAAATCTGAGAATGTGATCACAAAAATTGGATTTACAACCAGTTGATCAGAAAGACAGATCCCAGTTGTCTATTTTGCAACTGGTGTTGAAGTAATCTAGTGATGTTAAATCTAAACAGTGGCATCTGACACCCTAGTCTGAAATTGCTAGGTGGTGTGAGAAATCTACCACACCATTTATGTTGGTGTTCGTTCTAGAAATCCCTCTTTAAGACTTGTTTTCTGAGATGTTGGTTGCTCTTAATTTAAACTTTTCAACAAATTAAGTTATTACCTTCAGTTGTAGACCAGTCTACCCTTCTATAGCCCACAATTGAATGAAAACTATTATACCAGAGCCCATATAAATCTGTCTTATGCTTTATTCTATGAAGAGTACTATATAGAAGGTAAAAATTCTAATTATTTTGCAGTATCAATAGTTCTAATAAGTACAATTGTTTATTGGAAGCTTTTATCACTGAGAATGGATCATCACTTTGATTTATTCAATAAGCATTTTTTGACAATGTACAGTATTTTAGAGATCAAACAGTTATTATATAGGTTTCAAAGTAACTTGCAGTTGGGTTAGATAAAATGAAAATGCTAAGTGATTGCACTAAACAGGTAGTATTTTATTTTGATTCAGTTTTAAAAGTCATATGGGTATATTTAAAAGAGACAATGTCAATGTTGGCATACAGGAAGCTTTAAAGGAAGAGTTCGGTGAATGGATGAACTACTCTAGACAGAGGCAAGAGCTGCAAAATAGAGTGTACAGCATGCACAAAGAGATGATTCAAGGATTACACTTTTGATGACTCTATAGTTCTCAGAACTTATTCTACTCATTCATTCACAGATTAAATGACTTTCAATAATTTATATATTCAAGAGCAATATTTCTGGTCCAGGGATGTAGCTGATTGACAGAGACATTGTTTGTATGAGATGCAGAGTATGACCCTTGGTACTGTGTACAGAAAAAATGATTGTCATTAAGGTCATGATTTTTATTTATTGATTGATTGATTGGTTTTTGAGCCACACCTGGTGGTGACCAGGGCTTATTTCTGGCTCGGTGTGCAGGATTGCTCATGGTAGAGCTAAGGTAATCATATGCAGTGCCTGGAACCAGACAAGGGTCATATGCAGTGTCTGGGATCAGACAAGGGTCATATGCAGCGTCTGGGACCAAACAAGGGTCATATGCAGTGTCTGGGATCAGACAAGGGTCATATGCAGTGTCTGGGACCAGACAAGGGTCATATGCAGTGTCTGGGATCAGACAAGGGTAATATGCTGTGTCTGGGGCCAGACAAGCATCATATGCAGTGTCTGGGGCCAGACCAGGGTCATATGCAGTGTCTTGGACCAGCCAAGGGTCATATGCAGTGTCTGGGATCAGACAAGGGTCATATGCTGTGTCTGGGGCCAGACAAGCATCATATGCAGTGTCTTGGACCAGCCAAGGGTCATATGCAGTGTCTGGCATTAGAAAAGGGTCATATGCAGTGTTTGGGACCAGACAAGGGTCGTATGCAGTGTCTGGGACCAAACAAGAGTCATATGCAGAGTCTGGGATCAGACAAGGGTCGTATGCAGTGTCTGGGACCAGACAAGGGTTGTATGCAGTGTCTGGGACCAGCCAAGGGTCGTATGCAGTGTCTGGGACCAGACAAGATAGTATGCACTCAAAGCAAGCACCGTATCCTCTGTACCATTTCTCTTGTCTCAATACCATATTTTAATAGATTGACCAGGAAATTCTGAAATTCTTTTTTAAACAGATTATTTGAAGTTTTGTTTATCCTGTTCATACATCAGGATTAAGTAAACTCAAGTCTCCTTTCTTATGTTAAAATGTTTCTAGTGCCATGGGTATGTTAATAAAAAAAGATTCCTGATGTGGGAACTTGGGACATCGCCCATATCTGTGTCTCCCACTTACTTGGCCATCATGACTGAGGAAAGTCCTTCATCCCAATGATTTCCTCTTTTGTAAAATTTGTAAAATTAGCAGCTATTCTGCATTTCTAATGTTCTTTTTGGGCCTAGTGTTTTATAATGGTATCTTCTTTCCTTCATTGATTATGCTTTATGTCTTTTGTGAGAAAACCAATTTCCTTTCTTTGATATTTCATTTCAAATATAGCTAGCACTATCAGATTTAGAAGAATAATTCCAAGATTCCTAGAATTATTTTATGACTTTTGTCTCCCAATGTGATACAGTCATCTTAATTTTTATTATGTATGCCACCCGCATAGCAGAGCCTGGCAAGCTACCCGTGTCATATTTGTTGTATTACTGCCAAATACCAGTAACAATTATAGACCTCATTCCCATTACCTGAGTGAATGGTTTGACGCTCTTTATATTCCTGGAGGGAGCAGATGCTCTTGGGCTCTGCTAGCATGAGACAAGACATATGGAGATGTTACTGATGCCCATTCGAGTAAATCGATGATGAATGGGAAGACAAGTGATACAAGTGAATTGTAAAATACTTTAAAGATTCTGAGAAGAATATAAATAATATACAGATACCAGTGAACCTACAACCAAGTACATATCAACATGTCTATTCATTTGTTCTAAATTTTATTTTATATAATATTGCAAATATGACAGAAACTACAGAAATTTCACCTGGTCATTGTACTAAAGTAGTATATATTATCTTAGCTAATTTTATTTCCAGACACAGATATACCCAGCAGAGCAGAAACCAGCTTTCCCCCATTGTACACGGCCACCAGCGGCCGCACAATTTACCTCCAAATTACCGTGAATATTCTACCCACCCTCTGAGAGAGCCCCACGAAGTAATAAGAATATAGCACCCGCACAGCAGAGCCTGGCAAGCTGTCCGATGCGTGTTCTATATGCCAAATCCAGTAACAGAAATGTTTATTTTCCTGACCCCAAAAGAGCCCTTAGTACGCAGCAGTAAGAAAGGCAAACAAGAGTGCCTGATAAAATTTCATGGCCATCCTAGGCTGCCAAAATGAAGAAAGACTAAAATGACTGTCTGTACTTTCAATGCACATACGCTGGCATAGGAAGCATATATTGAGGATCTGATGGTGCAAGTGCAAAAGATCAAGTACGACATCATTGGTCTGACTGAGACGAGGGAGGCATCATGCTGTATTTGACACTGGAGAAGAATTGTTCCTTGGAACATGCTATGAATGAGGCGTCAGTGGCGTTGGTGTCCTTGTCAACACGAACATGGCCGCCAACATTGATTCATTTGAATGCCACTTGTCATTGAAAAGGACACTTGTCTTCAGAAACTCTTGAGGTGAGGTTCAGGAGACCAAATGCTAACGTCTAAGCTTGCTAAACGGTGCAGAGAAGAGATAAAAGAAGACCTCAAAGACAGAAAAGCAGAAATACTGGAAGATGCAGCAGAATCTGGGAAAAGCATTCGCACCACCTGCCTGTCCTTTGCCAACTATAAGACCAAGATGACTGTCCTCTGATGCCCTGATGTATCTATCACATCTTCCAGAAAGTCAATGGAGAAGATTATCCATGACTTCTACTCAAATCTCTTTGATAGCCACATCCACCTGCCACATACCAAATTCCACAGGATAGATATGTCATTCCCAACGTTCTCCCTTCTGAAATCCGACATGCCATCTTGTTGGTAAAGAAGGGAACAGCACCAGGCCCAGAAAATTCAGACCTGAACACCTGAAGAATCTGCCGTCGGTACTCATCAATACACTAGCTCGGCTCATCACACGCTACCTGTCCAAATGCAAGGTGCCCTCCCAATGGAAAACCAGCAGGACAGTTCTACTGTTCAAGAAGGGAGACATTCACGATATCGGCAACTATCGCCCCATCTGCCTGTTTCTGTCATCTACAAGTTGTTTAGACGAGTCATCCTGAACAGGATTAGCAGAACACTAGATGAAGGACAACCATGCGAGCAAGCTGGCTTCCGGAAAGGATTCAGCACAGTCGACCATATACACACAATAACCAAGCTCATTGAAGTTTTTAGGGAGTACAGAACTGCTCTGTCTCATATTCATTGATTTACAGAAAACCTTTGATTCTGTGGAGACTGAAGCAGTCATCGAAGCCCTAGCCAAACAGGGTGTTCAAACCCAATACATCAAGATCCTTCGTGAGCTGTATTACAGATTGACCACCAGGATCTCACCATTCTACGAAGAAGTGATCATGGATGTCAAAAGGAGGGGTTCGACAGGGTGATACCATTTCACCAAAACTCTTCAGTGCCACCCTTGAGAACATCATGCGACAATTAGAATGGGAAGGAATGGGAGTGAAGATAGATGGTCGGCAACTACACCACCTCCGCTTGGCTGATGACATCGTTCTAATAACACCAAACATTAGCCAAGCGGCACAAATGCTGGCTGACTTCGACCAAGAATGTGGAAAGATAGGTCTATAGCTGAATCTAAAGAAAACCATGTTTATGAAAAATGAACTAGTTCCAGAGGCCCCATTCACTCTCAATGGAACAAACATCTCTGAATGCAGCAGTTATGTGTACCTAGGTCAAGAAATCAACATGATGAACTGTTGCAGGACACCTAAAAACCTAGGCCTCTGCATCTGTCCTAGATTGCCTCCTGCAGGTCACTTCATATTAGGGGGTAGTCTAAATGTGGCAGTCTTATCTGACCACGTATTCTGTACTGGCTGGTATAAATATTCTCTCATGCTACCACAATCATCGTGGGACTAGCTAGATCTTACCAGCATATTTGCCTGGCCAACGTTGGATCTCTAAGTAATTAGACCAGAGAGAAATGCTGTTTGCCTCCAAGCAAGCAAGCATGGCTCCCTGATAACTCAAAGGCAACTAAAATACAAAACTACCATGAAGTAGACGAGACTCTTGTGAAGGCTTGGAGAAATATTAAACTGGCATTAGTTTTAGTCTTTGGTACAGAGACATGCCATCTCAGAAACCCCCTTCTCTACCCTATAAAGGCAATTCCAGGCAGATCTCGGCTCAAGACCTTTTAGGTGAGGTGCTGGGAGAAATTACCTGAGGGCATTTGATCTTTCCTGCCAGGGGAAGTTACATTTAGCTTATAGCTTCTCCCAGCTCTGCTAGGAGGCTTTGAATTCGCTATGGGTCCTTGTAAACAGCCCGATGGTCTCCTGAAGTTGCTACATTTCTATAAAGCTATTTTTCTGTTTTCATCTCTAGATAGCCCAGCCCAGAGTGGGCTGGGCTGGGGATTTTGGGTGGATTTCTAGCTATAAAATAAGCTGCAAGAAAAAAGCAGCGGTCTCCTCTTTTTTCCCCTTTTGCCATTTCGGCTTCCCTTGGTGTTTTGCTTCTCTGTCCTCTCCATTCTCAGTTGGGCCTCAACACATGGTGGCAGCCA
The DNA here is from genome assembly GCA_021461705.1 of Cryptotis parvus. Classification (NCBI taxonomy): domain Eukaryota; kingdom Metazoa; phylum Chordata; class Mammalia; order Eulipotyphla; family Soricidae; genus Cryptotis; species Cryptotis parvus. The sequence continues at coordinate 159,246 of JAJIBD010021799.1, forward strand.
TCTTGGCCTACACCTGGCTGAGAACTAGCTGGGAACCCAGAGTCTGGAGGTTTTCCCTGCTCTTGGATTGTATTTTGGAACCTGTGATAGTAAAGCCCTTTTAAAACTGCATCGGATTCCTGAGTCTTCATCCATTCCCCACCGGCTCCGGAGGTAGAAGGGAACTTCGCTTCCTTGCGCTGTCGGGGACCCCGGTGGTGCTCCCCAACAATGAACAACCTAAAACCTGAACTACGCAGGAGGAAGAGAGTGGCATGGAATGCCTTAAAAGGCATCGAAGAAATAGCTAAAAGGACAAAGAACATCCGGCTCTGGGCACATCTCTTTGACTCCACCTTTCTCCCTGCATTAACATACACCTCAGAGACCTGGGCCCTACGAAAGCAGGATTAGAATGCTATTCGGGTCTCCCAGAGAGGAATCGAAAGAGCTATGCTTGTAATATCACGCCTCACTCAAGTGAGAGAAGGAATCAAGTTCTGACCTACGCCGCTATTCCAGAATCAGGGACGCTGTCTCGTTTGCCAAGGCATCGAAAATCAGATGGGCTGGACATGTAATGTGATTTGGAGACAACTGCTGGATTAGAGCCATTACCAACTGGATCCCATGGGATGTGAAAAGATCACGTGGCCACCCACCCACAAGATGGTTAGACTTCCTTATCAAGACCCTCAAGGAATGGTTTGAGGCTCTTCATATTCCTGAATCAAACAGATGCCATTGGGCTACATTGGCACGTGATAGGGTCCAATGGAAATGCTACTGGCGCCCGCCCGAGCAAATTGATGAATAATGGGAATCAAGTGATCAAGTGATCAATAATTTTATTTCCATATACATCCACATATATGTATTCTCAAATATATGTTTACCTACACATATGTAATTATATAGGCATAGGTTCATATATTGTGTAATTAAAACTTTTACATAATTGATATTCTTGTGACCATATTTAAAATGTGTCTCTTCAGAGAACAATACTTTTTTTTAGATTTTTTTTCTTGTTAATACTTAAAAAATCTAATTCAGTATTACTTTTGTATTATTTCCTCACCATCATGATCTTCCCGTGAATCATCTATTTGCTAGAGCGGGCACCAGTAATATCTCCATATGTCCTGTCTCATGCCAGTAGAGCCAGGAGTATCGGCTTGCTACAGGAACATAAAGAGCCTCAAACCATTATATTAGGTCATGGGAATGACCTAATATAATTGTTACTGGAATTTGATATATCAAATACAACACGAGAAGCTTTCCAGGCTTGCCGAGCCGGAGGCAAACTCTTTTAAACACCTCCAAATAAAGCATTTATTGATGAGCCGCGCTGCCGCAAGTGGCAGCGCGAGCCGGGCTGTGATGGGCTGGTCTGCTGGGTGGAGTTCTGACGAGAGGGAAGTCCAAATGTGGAAAATGGCGGCGCCCGTGGAGTGAGGGGTGGGGTGGTCTGGCTTGTTGTGAGGCTCTGCCAAGGTGGTGGGCCAGGGCTAGAACCCGCCATGCCTCCTGACTGCCTCATGAATGGCTGTGCACAGGGAGAGCAAGGAACAGCTCTGCCCCATGTCGGAGAGTCTCTGGACCAGCATACCTGGGCTGGATTGAGGAAAAAAAGCTGCTGCAGGGTGGGTGTCGATGATCCGGGCTGTGATGGGCTGGTCTGCTGGGTGGAGTTCTGACGAGAGGAAAGTCCAAATGTGGAAAATGGTGGCGCCCGTGGAGTGAGGGTGGGGTGGTCTGGCTTGTTGTGAGGCTCTGCCAAGGTGGTGGGCCAGTATTATTTCCTATCATATAAAAATAAGTCCTTAGGGGCTGGAGCGATAGTACAGTGGGTAGGGCATTTGCCTTTCATGTGGCCAACTTGGATTCTAACCCTGGAACCCCATATGGTCCCCTGAGTACTGCCAGATATAATTCCTAAGTGCAGAGCCAGAAGTAACCCCTGAGCATAGCTGGGTAGAATCCAACAAGCAAAATCAAGTCTTTATTACTTTATAACTCTTTTACTCATTCACTATCTCCCCTATCTAGTGCTATTTCTTTTATTTATTTACCATTCTGGGTTTTGTCCCTCTGCGTGTGCTCAGGGCTTACTCCTGATTCTGTGTTCAGGGTACCGTCTGTAGTGCTGGGAATGACACTGAATAAAAGATGTGCAGGACAAATGCTTTACTTTCTATACTATGTCTCTTGCCCCTTGAGGGATTTTTTTTATAAAAACTTATAGGAAATGTGGCTAGAGAAATAGCCCAGCAGGTAGGGCATTTGCCTTGCACATGGCTGATAAGGGTTCAGTCCCTGCAGCACATCTGTTCCACCAAGCCCACCAAGAGTTGATCCCTGAGCGCAGACCCAAAAATAAGTCCCGAGACCACCGAATGTGCCAAATGTGCTCCAACTCCCCCAACTTAAAAAATTTCTTGGTGGGAAAATCCAGAGATTAAAAGAAAACTATTTCCTATGCTTCTGTTATATTCTTAATATATCCCTTTATAGAATTTATCACACTTTTTTCAATATTGATTATCTTTGATTCTAATGACATTAAAAATTCTTGCTAGGCAGAACTCTTTTCAGAGTTATAGTCAGTCATTCAGCAATCACTTAAAATTAGCAACTATATTCCAGAGACTTTGTTGCATATAGTCTCAAATGTAAGATCTAAGTAGTTTTAATTGAGAGATATAACCTAGGGCAATTAAAAAACAGACTGGAGACTCATGGGCAAGAAACAGCAAACAAAATAAGCAAGAGAAACTTATTTTGTTTTGTCTATAATTAAGCTAGCATTTAAGCATTGAAAAACCACTGCTTTCTCTATATAAACTGAAGAACTCACTTGCTTTGCAAGCCCACGTTCTCCCTTGAACACATTTATCTCATTTGCTAGTGTTCTAAGTTTTATTGCTTGCTTATTTTTACTCTGGTGAAGTCTATATTCACTCTCAAACATGTGCCTCTCCCTTTCTCTTTCCTCTTTCTAATACATTTAAATTATAATTTTCATTTAAAAATAAAGAAAACTAAAAAAAGAATGAACTGTAGTCTTCCTTAGTAAAAACTGGCTAGAGCTTCAAAATGGTGATGTCTGGGACATACTTTTTTTCTACTTGGACTTCTTTCATTTCCGTTATCGATGTGAGCCTTGTAAATCTTTACATTTGTCACAATTTATAATAGAAGGATATGCTGGAATAAGGATTGATGTTATATCTACAAATACTAGAGGGTTATATGTGCAGAAACAATGATATATTTTAGATGAGATGGAATAGTCTGGCTAGCAACATAAGGCATTCAAAATAATTAGGATGCTGTAGAAATGAATGAAGTATTCATTCATTGCTGGTGGTATTGTAAACTGATTTATCCTCTATAAAAATAGCCTGAAGACTTCTCAAAAAACCCCACCAACTAGATATCTAAATATGTGTGTGTCTACAAAATACCCATTTTCATTTTAACACTATTGCACTATTTGATAGCCAAGACTCGATCTGGAAACAATCAAGTACCCAGCATCAGTTGAGTGGAAAAGAAATACACACGCACACACACACACAACTGATAGGTAGATAGATATAGATATAGATATAGATATAGATATAGATATAGATATAGATATAGATATAGATATAGATATAGATATATAGATATAGATAATACTACTTAATTACAAGATGAAATATTGCATTTTGTTACAACATAGAATTGAATAGGAAGCCACCATTAAGAGAATTGTAAATTACATAACCTCATTTAATTTTTAAAAAAGTCTTAAAAAATAAAACTAAAGGGTGTCTTATTAGGTACAACAAGGCAGAAGGAGAAAACAAATACCAGATGGTCAAAATCATATGTGGTATATAAATAAAGTAAGGAAATGAAAAAAACTCTTATACTCTGGTATTGCCAAAATGTGGAGAGTTGGGACTATAAAGCAGAAGAGAAGGAACTAAGGGACAATTGTGGAGGGATATTGATACCATGAAGTTACGTTGCAGTAACATTGTGTAGTGGTAAGGTGATGCTGTATTCATTGTATGCCTGAAGCATAAATATTTACCATTGTAAACAATTTTATACAATAATTAAAAATAATTAAAAATGTAGAACATTTGGGTTGTTTCCAGATCCTGAGTATTATACTAAGTGTTACAGTGAACATAAGTGTGTATGTATGTATGTATATATATATTTATGTATATATATTTATACTGAAGTATCAGTTGAGTGGAATATTTATAAAAATATATAAATATATATTATGTCCAATGCGCTATCCATTGTGCCACAGAGCCATCCATTTCAGATCCACAGCTGTGTTGTTTGGCCGGCCCCATGTGGAAGCAACCCACGGAGCTGACCTCCCGGTCAGGGGCTCGGCCATCCCCTGGCTGAGTCCAACATTGCTCAAGGGTTTGCTCTCATGAGCGGGGAGAGACCATGCTGGCCGGACTCGGGGTGGAGTTTTGGGCTCTGCCCTTTCCTCCGCCTCCATGCCAGTTGCCCCAGAAGAGAGACCCACCCACGCCAAGCTCACATGTCCCTTAGCGCCGCGATATTTTTATAGGATACTGAATTTTGCATAAGGTTCTTCCCAATTTCTTTCACATTTATACAGAGTAAACAGTTATAGACATGTTTTAACTGATACCAGTAAGCGTGGCAAGAAGCCAGAGCAAACCACACATCATGCAGTTAGTCATTCTCAACATCCAGACTCCATAGTTCCTTCACTTGATCATATGACATCCCGTTATTCATCAATTTGCTCGAGTAGGTGCCAGTAACATTTCCATTTGACAAAATACTTATCCACTCAATATCATTGGACATTTGGATTGTTTCCAAAATTTTTGATAAATTCCCCCCAAATAAGAAAATATTAACATATATACATATATAAGTGCATGTATATATACATAAACATATGTATATAAATATATACATAAAACATATATAAACATATGTATATAAATATATATACACATAAATATATAATCACTCAACATCCAGAGCTCCATCCAAGAGAAAACCTGATCTTCTCCCTTTAAGTTTCATCAGTAAATGCTCGGGTTGAGAGACTATACCACCTACACAGTAAAGCCTGGCAAGCTACCGTGTTTTATTTACTTTTTATGCCAAAGACTAGTAACTATTGTGGACCTCAGTTCCATAACCTGAAGAATGGCTTTGGGCTCCTCCTGTCCCTGTAGCAAGTAGATGCCCTTTGGTTGCACTTGCTTGTGACAGGACTGATGGAGATGTTACTAGTGCCCACTCAAGCAAATCGATGAACAATGGGAAGACAGTGATACAGTGATACAGTGATCAGCTGAGTATATATATTTATGTGTATATATATTTATATACATATGTTTATGTATATATACATGCACTATATATGTATATATGTTAATATTTTCTTATTTGGGGAATTTATCAAAAATTTTGGAAACAATCCAAATGTCAAATGATATTGAGTGGATAAGTATTTTGTCAAATGGAAATGTTACTGGCACCTGCTCGAGCAAATCGATGAATAACGGGATGTCAGGTGATCAAGTGAAGTAATTTGTGCTTTGTATACACAATGGAATACTATGCATTGCAAGGAGTGATGGAACTGTGCAATTCTCTATAACTTGGATGGAACCATATCACATTAAGTAAAGTAACTCAAAAGGAGACAGACAAATCTTAGATGTTCTCACTCATAGAATAACAAGACAGGTGAATTGAAGGTCTCAAGGTGGGCTTAGATTACAGAACTATGGGGCTTAGATTAAAAGGCCGAGAGAAGTTAGAAAGGGTGGTTTGACCTAACAGGGACAGTAGTCAGGACTCTTGGATCTGTTTGTGGTGTAGGGATAAGGTTTCTGTATATCAAAACCTCTGGAGACAACACTACTATAAACATTGATCTCAATAAACCTAACAATGAGAGGGCAGAATGGGTGGTACATGGGAAGAACTCGAGGGCATTGGTGGAGAGATGTGGACAGTGGTAGCAGAATGGGATATGGAACATGTGCATGAACTCTTTCAATAACGACATCATACATCGTAGTGCCTAATTAAAAATATTACATAAAAATAGGCAATACAATGAAAAGTAAAAGCAATTTCAAGTTTAAGAAAAGGCAGTGTGCCTGAGGATCTGAAAGGTAAGGGTACTATTAGGCTCATTGCAGAGACTAATGTGGGAGGCCAAGGACTATTTTCCTGTGGGGAGTGAAATTTATACTAACATGAATAATAAATTGCACATTTAGACCCGTAATTATCATTTATGTATACAATTTTACATTTAGTTAGAATTAATATAAAGTTTGTAAAAATATCATTTTCTTTTTGTGTTTTTTGTGGTTGCATAAAAATAATAGCTCATTGTGTTAGATCTGTTCATAACACAAATGGTGTTTAATTTTCCTTGTAAATTTTTTTTTTTGCTTTTTTTGGGGTCACAAAAAGGGGTTATTCCTGGTCACAGGAGGGGTTACTCCTGGCTTTTCACTCAGCAATTAATCCTGGCAGAGCTCGGGATGGGATGAAGGGGGTCCAACCGGGTTTGCCACATGCAAGGCAAATGCTCTACCCACTGTGCTATAGCTCCGGCCCCCAGATTGGGTATTTTTTTTCACTTTATCTCTGTATTTCCGTTACTTTAGCTCTGTATTTCACTATTTTATAGTGCTTTAATCACTATTATTAGTGTCAACTCTAGTCTCATTGTGCAATGTGGTAGTCTAGTTATCTTCATTTATCCCAAATAAGACACTTCCTCCATTTCTTTTATAACACAGTATAGTCTTTTATTTTTTTCACTTTCCAGATGAAAGTTTGTTTCATTATTCTGATGTATGTTGCATAAAAGTTATTTAGTAACTTTTAGTGTAAATTTGCAATAGAGTTATCATGTATAAAAACATTTAGGTTTAGTGGCTTCATCTTTAGATATTAAAAAAGGTTAATTTTATTAAAAAAAATTATTATACCACCGTGAGATATATATTTACAAAAGTGTTAATATTTGGGTTTCAGTCATATAGTGTTCCAGCACCTATCCCTCCACTAGTGCCTGTTTCCCACTGTAATCTTTATGCTTCTTTTCTTAATGTTTTAATAAAATAAAGTAAACCCAGGATATTTAGTTTCACTTACATTGCATACTTGTTCTATGTTTTCTGATTTTTTTCTCTTATTCTTCCCATGAATTTTTGGTTTGTTTTACTCTTACTATGTAACTGCATTTATCAAATTTATTTATTTATTTATTTTGCTTTTTGGGTCACACCTGGCGATGCTCAGCGGTTGCTCCTGGCTCTGCACTCAGGAATCACTCCTGGCGGTGCTCGGGGGACCATATGGGATGCAGGGGATCAAATTTAATTTTTATAGAATCAATCAGAATATAGTCTGATTCTCATTATATTAGAGATTAATTAAACTGGTATAAAATATGTAATTAAAAGATGGTACAAAACAACGTTTGGTTAGCCCATGCCCAAAGGATAATATATTGTGCCTTCTTTCCTATTTCTCTGCTGTCTCCATCGATTTCATCAGTGATCAAATACATCTTTTATTATTATATAGTTATATTTTATGCTACTAGTCATTTTTAAAAGTAAATTTGTTTTCCCTTGAACAAACTTGATTTATTTTATTGAATACCACACTTTTTAACCACAGTATTCTTTTTATTATTTTATTATACCACCATGAGATATACAATTACAAAGATGTTCTTAAGATGTTCATATTTGGGTTTTGGTCATACAGTGCTCCAGTACCCATTCCTCCACCAGTGCCCATTTCCTACCATCAATGTCCCTGATTCCCTCCCACCTCCCCTAGCCTGCCTCTATGGCAGATTCTTTATCTCTTTCTCTTTCATTGTCTTTCTCTCTTCCTTCCTTTCCACATTGTTGGTTACAATCCATACATTAAGAGGTTGTCATGTGTATCTTTTTGCCTGCATTTAATGCTCAGTTCTAGGTTGGTGTTAGCACTTTCAACAATTATTAGCACACTGTTCCTTTCTCTGTCTTACCTAGCCTCCGACTCCCACACATTTGTGATAATTTCCACCTTTGACAAGACCTCCTGATTCATGTTTCGCCTGACATTGGATATTGGTGTCATAATCACATGTCTTCTCATTGTTCATTGATTTGCTTGAGCGGGCACCAGTAACATCTCCATTCCTTGGGAATGAGGTCCATTATTGTTACTGTTTTGGGCATATTGAATACACCAGGGGTAGCTTGCCAGGCTCTGCCATGGCTCTGGGTTCATTCCAGGGGACCCATATTATTGGTATCATAATATGGTATCATATTATTGGTATCATCATATGTACAAATATATTTATGTCATGCAAATAAATGCCATCAATCTATATCTATCTTTTTCCTTCTGGCTAATTTCACTCAACATGATCCTCTTCAAATTTATAGGCAAATTTCATAACCTCATTTTTCCTAACAGCTGCATAGTATTCTATTGTATAGATGTGCCAAAGTTTCTTTATCCAGACATCATTTATCGGGCACACTGGTTGTTTCCAGATTCTGGCTATTGTGAATAGTGCTGCTATGAAAATAAAAGTGCAGATAGTGTTTCCACTGCATGTTTTTGGCTTCCCAGGGTATATCCCCAGGAGTGGTATGGCTGGGTCAAATGGGAGCTCAATTTCTAGTCTTTGGAGGAATGTCCATACTGTTTTCCAGAAAGGCTGTGCCAGTCGACATTCCCACCAACAATGGATGAGTGTCCCCTTTTCCCGCATCCATGCCACCACTTGTTGTTCTTGCTCTTTTGGATATGTGCCAGTCTCTGTGGTGTAAAATGATATCTCATTGTTGTTTTGATTTGCATCTCTCTGATGATGAATGATGATAAGTATTTTTTTCATATGTCGTTTGGCCACTTGAATTTCTTCCTTGTTGAAGTTTCTATTCATTTCTTCTCCCCATTTTTTGATGGGGTTGGTTGTTTTCTTCTTGTAAAGTTCTACCAGTGCCTGATATATCTTGGATATTAACCCCTATCAGATGGGTATTGGGGGAATATTCTTTCCCATTCTGTGGACTGTCTTTGTATCTTGATCACTGTTTCTTTTGAGGTGCAGAAGCTTTTAGTTTCATGTAGTCCCACATGTTTATCTTTTCTTCTAGTTGCTTTGTTAGTGGTGTTTCACCTTTGAAGATAACCACAATATTCTTATTTCTCTACATGTCATACCTGTTGATACAGGTGAGCCAGGGAAGAAGAGAAATTTGTATAGCTTCGAAGGTTCTTGCTAGTTCTTGCTTTGATGGGTATCTAGTTTTCACTCTTGCAGGTCAGAATAAGTCAACTAGAGATCTGTGGTTTGAGTGAAGTGCTACTTCCTAACTAATCTGTTTGTATTTCAAAGAATTTTTAAGAGAAAAAAATAATGCTATATGAAAAGGATATGGCAATATTATAGATACTAGTTTTGAAGTTTAGAGATTTGGCAGCTTTTGGATTTGCTCAGCTGTTTTTTGACAACATAAAAAGGATATTTTTATACATATTATGAAAAACTGACTTTCTCTTTGACTCTGTCCTTTGCAAATTGATTTATTTTACATATTGATATATGTAATGTCATATTATATATGTGTGCTTTATATTTGTACATTTGGAAAAAATGTAATGTTAACTTTACCTCCATATAATTAAGATAACAAATACAAATCTCTAGGGTATATCTTAAATCCATAATAAGAAAAATTTAAATAGGGTTTTTGGATTTACTACCTGAGCAATTCCCAGTTCCCTCAAGGCAGTAGTTTCCTTTGTTATAAGTAGCTTACCCTTGGTTAGAAAAAAAATATCTAGATCCAAATCCACATGGGGGCATTGGAAGAGAGAATACTGATAAATAGACTTGTTTATAGGTAAATTAAACAAAAAATGTTTGAACTTGCACTGTCACTCTCAAATTTGATGACTCAGAAATTGTCATCAATGATCAGATTGTCTTATTTACCCATGTCTCTAGGAATTATAATGGCGTATAGCTCTGTGAAGTTTGATACATCTCTCCTAGTCATAAATTCTTGTTTGCTATTATTTCCTTGTCCTTCATCCTCATGAACTCACTTTTGCCTTCTTGGATCACTGTTTATCAAGTCCTCCTCTGGTGCTTGTTACTTAGAGATTTCTCTTTTGTTACAGATCTCAGAATGGTGTGTCCTGACAGTTCTTATTGCTCTCCCTTAGACTCTTATCTAATCTTATGACTTTGTTGTCCACTTATGTTCATCCACATTGTTCTGTATTTCCCAGCCAAACTCTTACTTGTTTCTGATTTCTGGTTGAATGTCTCAATTTGCTGTTTTGTTTTGTTTTTTTTAATGTCTACTTGTTTGTTGAGTTTCTGCCTGCAGAACTTTCAACGTCACCATGTCTCAAAGTGATGCCTTGCTGCCTCTCACTCTTTTGCCTTATAGTCTGTATATTCTCACTCAGGGAATAGATTTTCTTATTCCTTTTAGAAATAGAAATTAGAAGACCTGAAGTCCATCTAAACTTGTCTTTCTTTCCCTCAAGGTCGCAGTCTCTTGGAATTGAACTTGAATGTGCATTGACTTCAACATACTCCTGTATACCCATCCCTGCCCATCTCCTGACCCTCCCCATTTGTGACTGGATCAATGCCAAAGTTCTCTTGCTTTTTGTTCCCTCCCTCTGATATGTGTTTTTGTCACTTGCCAGGAGAATGATTGTTTTAAAATTTAATGTTTCTCATGTTACTGCCCTTACCTTTGAAATCTTAGGTCTTCTCATAACCATTAGAATAACCCCCAAATCCTAACCGTGGCAAATTAAGCTTTTTATTATTGGACTACTGACTTCCTCTTCTGTCTCGTTTCTCATCATCCTTTCATCATGTTCCACCCTGACATAATATGTTCCCTTTCCTAAAGGGAAAGACTCCACACTTTCCGTTGTTGCCTTACACTAAGAATGTTTAAATCTAATGTTTAAATAAGCTTTACTTTGAATGTTTCTATTGTCTGAGATGCCCTTACATCTCTTTATCATCACAACTCTTTGTCATCTATAATTTTATTATATTTTAACAAAGCTTAATAGTTATCTCCTCCCAAAAGGGTCCCATGAACTCCAATGGCAAGTTTACTCTACCTAACAGACTCTGGAAAGAATTAATTTTGTTACTTTATGTGCCAACACCATCAAAAGTCAATGCATTGCTTCCATTTTTCTCTTTATCTGCTATGGAAGATTGGAGGCTGCTTATTAAATTGTATAGCTACAAGAAACCTGCTTAACTTGTATCAACCTTTTCCACAAAGAAAAAATGAAAGGTTGGTCAAGCTCAATTACATTTAAGGCTTGAGTTGTTACCATAGCAAAGCAAACTATCCTTTGTAGTCCCATTTCCCACCAATGTGAATGAAGGACATTTCCTTTCAGATCCTCAATATCTCTTAATGATTCACTTCTATTCCCTTCCCGATTATCTGTCCTGAAGATAATCCTTTTTTTATTCCTGCTATCTTCTAATTGAGTTCTAGCACAAAATGAGAACTCAAAATAACTTTAGCAACTGCTAAAGTTAGTTTCTAATGTGAATATCTAAGCATAGATGTAGCAGTCCTCAATATTTATCTTTCATAGGGATTTAGAAGTGTTAGTGTTTCTTCCTAAAATTATTTCACTCAATCTGCTCCACCTTGATTTTCCTGGGTTAAGAACCTACATAAATTGAAGCTTAGGTTAGTAAAAACTCTTTTTTTTCTCTCACCATTATCAGGCAGTCACATAAAAAACATATACCATCTTTTTAATTTATTTTTAATTAATTTTATAACTTTGAACTGTGATTACAAAGTTAATCACAGTTCAGTTGTTTCAGTCATTCAGTATTCCAACACCAGTCCCACCACCAATGTTCCCTTACCACCACCAAGACCCCTTGTTTCCCATCCACCCCCTTCCCTAAGCCTGCTTTCTTAGCAGGCACTAATTACATTGCTTACTGGAAAATATATCTCAGAACGGTATTTGCTAAAGCTATGATCTTTTTACTGGGTTGCTCTGTGTGAGTTGGACAATCTGTGTTATTGTTTCACTTATCAACTTATTAAACGGAGAAGATGTCTCATTTTTAGCAAATATGTTAAAATTGATCTCTTATTAAAAACATATACCATCTTTGTGAATGAATTGCTTTAGAGAAATCTAGGAACGGTTAAAGGATCAATAAATGGAGTCATGAGATTGAGCACCAGAAACAGGACAAGAATAGAGACAGTGTTCCTAGCATCAAGCTGAGAGCTACAGCTAAAGAGAGACCAAACAGACACTAGTGTAATAGGACCAACTATTAGCACAGTTGAACAAATCTGAAAGGTAGACCAGTTATCCCTGTTCTGGCCTCTCTTCCTCTTTTCCATCCTTGGGATTTACTGCTTGTACTTTCACATGGTAAAACCCAACTGAAATCAAAACACTGGAGACCAGGCAGTGCAGTCTCTAGAGTCCAGCCATTTAGGGTAGGTAACAGAAAAAGAAAATTACCCAGTTATTTCTGTGGTCTATTGACCAGTCATCTCAGTGGGAACATTGAGGAGCAGCCACATGGGGCAGGCTTAAATTCTGCCCTTGAGGCATTCATAGCCTCTGATTACCCACCCTGATACTTACAGGAACTGTGATTATGCTAAACAGAGGACTTTTGTCAACTGTTTCAGGTTCGCTTAGTAATGTCATATCTTTCTGTTTGAAAACAGTGTATATGGTAAAAAAAAACTCTTATATATTACGCTTATACTAATTTGAGATCAAATCAAGGGCTCAAAGATAGGACTAATCTTTAACCATTATGAGCTTTAATTTCCTCTTCTGTAATAGTTGCACATGGGTTTGTTGCCGCACTTAAAGTTGGAAACTTTTATAAAGTGCAGTGTGGATGCTTGCTATGAACTTTTTTCCTTTTATGTTTCATCATAGACTCAATCAGAAACTGGAAATGAAAGACGAGAAACTATAACTTACATGTACTATAGTGAAAATTTAGCTATGGAGTTGTAGTGTAAGTAGACATAAATACCAACAGAAAGAATAAAATACTTAGATATGATTAACATAAATTAATTGTTTTTACGTCAATAACTGGATTAGGTTTGATCCCCTCTGTGCTGATGTTTCAACACAATTTGGCGCTGAAAAATGGGCACTGTGGTAGTGGGAACACCTATGTTCTCACTCAAACTCCCTTTATTCCTTGTTTTAGTTTAACTCTCGGAGACATTCTAAAACTCCTTTCCTACCTTCATTCCTCCCTGACAAGTCAGTCGTCACTACATTCATTCAGTTCACGGTGAATAATGCAGATCTGGAATGGAGATATAAAATCTTCTCCCCTAAAGTGAGAAATATGAAATAACTCTGTCTCCATTCTCGGTTGTCAATTCTTGCTGAGTGTCAGAACACAGTCTCATAGTAGACAATGCCATCTTGTGGTTCTTCTGAAAATCATTCCTTGGAAAATTCAAGAAGGTCATTGCCCAACTTCTTACCACTAGTGTTCTTGTTTATCATGTTATCTACAGGTTAAATCATCACCCCCTTAGATGTCACTTGACCCCCCAAAAAAAGGGCTGGTGTGAAAACAGCAATTCCCTCTTATATGGGGAAATCCCACTGCCCTGTCATTTACATTATAATTATGTAATGAACAGAAGCAGACTGGCTCTGTAGTTTGTTTTCACTGGAAAGCAGTCATACATTGCTTAAAAAATAACACCGACTGGAATACGAATTCCCATGCCACACTGTCATCTCGTGTGTCAACACTGAGTGCTGGATCCCGTGCAGAAAGCCCTTATCCACACTTCCCCCAAAATGTTTCCTCTGGGTTACAATTGGCACATAAAGATTTCAGCAGTGGCAGCTGTTGGGGCTACTTTTGGCTATGTGAGTGCTGTGGGTTTGGTTATATTTCCTTGAAACATAAAAATAGGAGATTTGGGGTTTGTTACCTTTAAAACCTAAGGGAAATCAAAGCCAGAACTCATTTTGGATGCTGAAGTGATTAATCTGTAGTACCCTGTGAGTGGAAATCATGTCTTGATATACTGAAATTGTTTCCCTCTCTCTTTTTCTCTCTCTTCCACTCAAAAGTGACCAGAACATCAAGTTAAAACATACTACAGTTATCACATGGAATACTCATATATGTAACAACCATTCCAATTACTGATTTTTTTCATGGTCTATGACTGAAATTTACAAGAATCTACTAAAAGCACAATTAAATTAAAATGTAATTTTAAATTTTTGACACATAGGCATTGATTTTTCATCTAAAAAATTAAAACACTTTGGCAGAATTATTGGAATAAACTGTCTTTTAGAAGGCAGTTTGCCCTTTTAAGATGAGAAATAGAACTCATAAAATTTATTCATAGGAAACATATACATTTTGAGACTTCTAGATCCTAAGCACACCATGAGGCAGTAGTACCCAGACAGGGTTAATATGTGGTTTCTACAATGAAGGAGTGGATAGTGTTATGAGAGGAACAGACAAATTAAGTAATTTCAATTTATGTGGTAACTTTGAAATATTGATGACTAGGAGCATAACAGAAAACACTGGAGTAATACACAGTAAATATTTTATTTTAAGAATCATAGCTTCCAGATAAAAGTGACAAAATAAAAAATAATAAATAATACAGGTGAAGAGAGTGAGAATAATATTTCACTAAGGCAAGGCCTGCACATATAGAAGATGTGTGCCAATGGAAGCACTCTAAGTAGTTATTGCAAATTTTTGGAAACTTCAGTAGCATTTCTACTTCTTTTCATCTCCAAGCCAATTATTGATACAGCAAATTGTGGCCCTTTAAAAATGTATGCTACGGAGCCAGAGGATAGTCGAGGAGGAGTAGGGTACTTGCCTTTCAGGATGCTGACCAAGGTTTGATCACCTGCACCTGAACCAAACAGGAGTGATTCTTGAGTGCAGAGGTAGGAGTAAACTCTGAGCACTGTTGAGTGTGACCCCAAAACCAAAATAAGAAGTTAGAAAATTGGACACAGATTTATGCTAAAAAGTTACTGCTAAAAACTTAAATTCTGCTGCTAAGGCTCTCAGCCAGACACAAGGTACTCAGGGGCAGGAGGGAGCTTCCTGGCTGCCCTGTGCTAGGCTGATGGGGCGTCTTGGGGTGCAGGCAGGTTTTGCTCCTTGGCCTGCCCTACCCCAGGCACTCAGAAGCCAGAAAACCTCACACAACACAACCACAGTCATCCTCAAGGTCTGAACTCCACAGCTAGACATAGCCTGATCCCCACAGCATGCGGGTGCAAAGCACCTGCACGATATCTCAAAATCTGGTATACCACAAATGTGTGGGAGTCAGAGGTTAGGTAAGACAAAGAAGCAATCAGTGTGCTAATAATCGTTGAAAATGATACCATCTGAGAACTGAGCATTGACTATAGGCAAAAGATAAACATGATAACCTCTAAATGTATGTATTGCAATCTACAATGAGTAAGAAAGGAGGAAGAGAGAGAGAGAAAGAGAGAGAAGAGAGAGAGAGAAGCGAAAAGAGATAAATAACCTGCCATAGAGGCAGGCTAAGGGAAGGGGGAGGGGAATCGGGGATATTGGTGGTGGGAAATGGGCACAGGTGGAGGGATGGGTGCTGGAACATTGTATGACCGAAACTCAAACATGAACATCTTGTAATTGTATATATCACGGTGGTATAATAAAGCATTAACTAAAAAAACTTAAATTCAAATTCTAAAAATTATTCAATATCTGTCGTGGTGCGCTGCCGGGGTCCCCGACAGTGCCGGGAAGTGAGTTCCCTTCTACCTCCGAAGCCGGCGAGGAATGGATGAAAACTCAGAATCCGATGCAGTTTTAAAAGGCTTTACTGGGGCGGGGCGATAGCCCAGCGGTAGGGCATTTGCCTTGCACGCAGCCGGCCTGTGCCGGCCCGGGTTCGATCCCCGGCATCCCATATGGTCCCCGAGCACCGCCAGGAGTAATTCCTGAGTGCAGAGCCAGGAGAAACCCCTGAGCATCGCCGGGTGTGACCCCCAAAAGCAAAAAAAAAAAAAAAAAAAATAATAATAATAATAATAATAATAATAATAATAATTAAAAAAATAAAGGCTTTACTTATCACAGGTTCAGGCATACAAATCAGCAAAAGGAAAAGCCCGGTGCTTAGGATTCCAGGCTTGAACCCCCAGCCACGTGTAGGCCAAGATGGCGGCCACCACGTGAAAAGGCCTTGTAAAAAAGGAGAAGAAGACAAGACTTCCAAGAAGGGTGACGCTCACAAAGAGAGAGCCCACAAAGAAGCGCGGGAGAGGAAACAGGCTAGTTTATACCCCTGCAACTCAGACCTTCCTCCCACTGTTATGGAAAGCAGGGAGGGTCAAATGCCCTTAGGTAATCCCTTCCTGCACCTCACCTAGGCCCTTTAGTATGCTAATGTTTTGAGCCAAGATCTGCCTGGAAATGCCTTTATAGGGTAGAGAAGGGGGTTTCTGAGATGGCATGTCTCTGTACCAAAGACTAATACTAATGCCAGTTAAATATTTCTCCAAGCCTACACAAGTCTCTTCTACTTCATTGTAGTTTTGTATTTTAGTTGCCTTTGAGTATATCAGGGAGCCATGCTTGTTTGCTTGGAAGCAAACAGCATTTCTCTCTGGTCTAATTACTTAGGGTCCAGCGTGGCCAGGCTAATATGCTGGTAAGATCTAGCTAGTCCCACGATGATTGTGGTAGCTTGGGAGAATATTTATACCAGCTAGTACAGCATACATGGTCAGATAAACTGCCACATTTAGACTACCCCCTTATCTACAAAGTGATTTGCAGGTGGCAATTCAGAGCAGATGCAGCGGCCCTTAGGAGTCCTGCAACAAATATCCACAAGATGACAATAAAATAACAACATAGGAATAAGAAACAAACTAAATATTTGAAAAAAAATGATAGACCCAATATATGAATGATTACCTTAAATATAAATTGTCTAAAGATATCAATTAAAAGACAGAGATTGGAAGCTCAAGAGATGAATGCGGTGGGCAAGGCACTTGTTTTGGACTGTGCCACACCTGGGCTTGATCCCCAGTATTTTATATGGTCCCTCAAGCAACACCAGGAATAATTCCTAATTGAATAACCAGAAATAACCCCTGTGCACAGCCAGAACATCCTATGACTAAAACACAATCACGAACAACGTTGTAACTGTTTATCTAGCAGTGATTCAATTAATACAACAACCAATAGAATTATCAGAAAATAAATCAATAAAAAGCCATAGATTGTTAAGCTGTTAAACTAAAGAGAGAAAGAAAGGTATCTTAAACTCAAAAATATAAAATGAATGATTTAGATCTGAAAATGGGTAAAAGTAGGTCTATATCTATTCACTTGTATCACTTGTCTTCCTGCTGTTCATTGATTTGCTTGAGCGGGCAGCAGTTACATCTCCATATATCCTGTTGCGTGCTAGCATAGCCAGCAGCATCTGCTTGCTCCAGGAACATGAAGAGCCTCAATACATTTGTATCATGGTAATGAGGTCTATAATTGTTACTGATTTTTGGCATATCAAATACAACATGGGTAACTTGCCAGGTTATATATATTAAAGAAATTAAATCAATAATAAATACTTTTATGAAATAAAGAGTACATGGTCTAGTTCTTTTCACTGCTAAATGTTAACAAATATTTAAGGAGGAGAAAGCATACGAAAGTATCCTATAAAATTTATAAACACCCTACAATTAACATCATACTTAATGGTGAGAAACTTGAAGCTTTGCCACTAAATCTGATGGTGTAACTCTTTTCAGTATCATACAAGAATTTCTTAGAAATTTCTAAGAAAAAGGTAAAAGTCATACAGACTGGGAATGTAGAGAAAAAGGTGTTTTTGTTAAAAAATGACCTAATTTTGTCTTTAAATTCTGAGAAAATCAATAATAGTAAAGTTCTCATAACTAAGAAGTGATTCTAGAAGTCTGGAATTTCAGGTTAATGTGTTAAAGTGTAGTTGTCCTGTATTCCAGCTACAAATAAGTTAAAAGCTCATAACCACTTATATTAGCACTCCTCCCAAATAAAATACCTAGGTATAAATCTAACAAATAGTATATGAGAAGAACGACAAAACTCATTATCAAAGATCTAAATAAATGGAAATATTCATATATAGGAATTCGGAATATTATCCAGATGTCAATCATTTCTTATTTGATCTTTGAATCCAAGACAATCTAAATCAAAATCCCAGGTGTAATTTTGTGACTCTTGACAAACTGATATTGAAATTTACATGGTAAGACCAAAACCTAGAATAGTCAGCAGAGTACTGAAGGGCGTAGAAACACATCTGGAACATTAAGACTATCTGATTTCTAAACTTACTATAAAACTTGTCACTTGTCGCTTGTCACTTGTCTTTCTGTTGTTCATCAATTTGATCAAGCGGGCACCAGTAATGTCTCCATTCGTTGGGAATGAGGCCCATTATTGTTACTGTTTTTGGCATATCGAATACACCACAGGTAGCTTGCCAGACTAGAAGTGGCTCTGGGTTCATCCCAGGGGGCCCACTCTTTTTCTGTGTCAGACCATCAACCATCAGGACCCACAGGGCAGAGCCCTGGGTGTGAGAAAGCCTATCTGCTGTCTGCCACCTGCTGATGGCACCTAAGATTTCAGGTACCACAGCCACACCTGCAACCCTGAGGGGCAGGTAGTAATAAAAATAATGTGGTATTGGTGAAAGAAAAGGCAAATAAAACATTGGAACTGAATATAGGTTAGAAATCTACCCACAAAATATGGTAAAGTGATGTTTGACAAAGGAACAAAGATAATGCAAAGCAAAAGTAGCCTTTTCAACAAATAGCATTAGAAGTTTATTAGGATTTCCATAAACATAAAAGTTATCTATCAAAACTAAGTTGAAAATGGATGACAGAATGGAATATAGAGTGCAAAACAATGAAATATCTAGAATGTGCCTATATGAAAAAAACTCGGTGTAGGTAACTTTGGGCATGGTGAGGACTTTTAAACATAAAAGAAAATAAATGATAAACTAAACTGCATTAATATTTTCAGTATCAAGAGGATAAGTCACAAACCCAGAGAAACTAATATTAAAAGATATAGATTAAAGAACTGTTAGTTAAAATATATAAAGAAATCTTAAAATGAAAGAATAAGGAAAAATGGGCTATGATCTTCACAGATACCACACCTAAGTGCGTGGGAGTCAGAGGTTAGGTAAGACAGAGAAGGGAACATGTGTGAATAAATGTCAAAAGGGCTGATACCAACATAGAACTGAGCATTAAATACAGGCAAAAAAATGCAAATGATGGCTTCGAGTGTATGTAGTGCAACCCACAATGTGTAGGAAGGAAGAGAGAGAGGGAGAAGAGATAAAGAACCGCCATTTAGGCAGGACGTGGGAGGGGAGGGAATTGGGGACATGGGTGTGGGAGATGGGCACTGGTGGAGGCGGGGTGCTGGAACACTATGTGACTGAAACCCCCCAAGCGTGAACAACGTTGTAGGTATATCCCACGGTGGTATAATAAAATATTTTTTAAAAAGATAAGCAAAATCACAAATTAGTGTTGGGTGACACGCCCTATGGAGCCTTAGACTCCAGCTACACTTAGTTTATGTGGGAGCTGGTCCCTGCCTTTGGGGAATCTCTGGAGCAAACACAATGGACTAATTTCATTCTGACTCATGGGCAGAATTGGACTAATTTCATAATTTTTATGGCATAAATATTTTTACTCATGAATCTCGCTTGCCCCAGATCAATATTCTGTTCCCATGGGTCCCGCGTGGGACATACATGTAGATATCCCAAGAGTACTTGCATCACGTTGGATCAACCATAATATAACCAATTCTCCTAGTTCAGAGACATGCCACTGACTCAAAAGGTAATGCCAAAGTGAATTATTTTGATGTATTTTGAATATTGTGGGATCCGGGATCTGCTAGCTATATATTCATGGTAAAAATTATTAATGCCATTCCCTACAAATTACATTCTGAACTGCTTTCTGGTCGAGGTACAGCCCCTCCTTTCTCTGCTAGGGAGATTTTGCCTCTGGAAATCAGCTCTGGCTTTTGTGAAGCTTGAGCCAAGGCCCACCTAAAGATCTACATTTCAAAGGGTCATTTACCTGGCTTCATCTCTAGATAGACCAACCCGCGTGGGCTGGACTGGAAGATTTTGGTGGACTCCAGTCTATAAAAGAAGCTAGGAAAGAAGGGACCTTTTTTGCAGTTTTGGTTTCTCTTGGCGTTTACTTCTCTTTATCCTCTCAGTTCTCTCTTGGGCTTCAACATGTGGTGGCAGCCTTCTTAGGCTACATGTGGCCAGGGCCCAGCCAGGCACCCAGAGACTGGAGTTTTTCCTTTTCTTTGATTGTATATCAGAACCTGTGATAGTAAAGTCTTTTAAAACTGTGCTAGATTCCTGAGTTTTTATCCATTCCCCCCCGGCTTTGGAGGTAGAAGGGGAACTTCGTTTCCCGGTGTTGTTAGGGACCCCCATGGTCCCTGCCAAATAAGAACATCAAAATATGCTTTACAGCATATTTCACTATGGAACTACAAATTAAAATACAGTGAGTTATGGTTATAGTAACTTGTTCAAAACCTGGAACACTACTACCACCAAATTCAAGCAAAAAATGAAGTCAAAAATAGTAAAATCACTATAAAATACAGATTTGGCAGTTTCTTTCAAAACTGAACTTAAATTTATGGTCCAACAATAATATATCATTGATATTTACCCAAAGGGCTTTAAAAATATGTCTACCATAATATGCCTACACTGCACCCCCATTATTCTATAATCACAGAACTTAGAGCCACAAAGATGTTTTTCCATAAACAAATAACTATTCTATAGTATATCCATAAATGTGAATGTTATTCTGCACTAAAAAGTAAGTGATGATCAAGTAATAAAAAGACACGAGGAAGCTTTAAATACATATAGCAGGTCCTTGAAAAACATCCTTTGTATTACATTGAGGTATCACCTCATATCTCATACATCAAAACAAAAATAAAACTGAAAGCCCCCATCACTGTTGGTGGGAATATCATATGGTTCAATCTCTATGGCTGATGACAAACAATTTGAAAATTTCTCCATAAAGTCTTGTTAGACACAGCTATCCGATTTTTGGGTATTTATCCCCAAAACACAAAAACGTGAATTTAGAAAGTTATATGTATGCCTATGTTCATTTGCAGCTCTAAGTACAATATCCAACATATGGGTGCAATCCAAAACAACAGATGAATGAGTAAGGAAATTGTAGCATATAAACACAGTGAATGCTATGCAGTCACAAGAAAAAAAATACAGTCATGCAGTTCATTTGCAATTTAGATGGAACTGGAGAGTATTATGCTGAGAGAAATAAGCGAGAGACAGGACAAATACAGGATATTGTGACTCATCTGTGGTGTATAGAGAATAAATCAAGGTTATAGAAAATATGAATTAACAATAAATACTGGATACTTGATTATTGACCCGAGAATACTAGGTTGGATGGGAGAAGGGGGAGAAGAATGATTAGTTTGATCGTAAGTAACACAGAACATAGGTGAAGTGTCTGGATACATGGACGGTGACTAAGGGAGATAAAAGTCTGCACCAAAACCATATTAATCAACAAATAGTCAGCCTAGAATATGACAGACCTGGGTTAGATCCCTGGATTCCATATGGTTCCCTTGAGCCCACTAAGAGTTATCCCTGATTACAGATCCAGTAGTAAGCCTGAGCACAACTATGGCCCCAAAACAAAACCAAAAATTGTTCCCGGGGTGAGATGGAGGAGCGTCCAAAAGGATTCTGATTGCATGGAGGAGGCGTACATAGGATTCTGATAGCAACACAACTCTGCTGCAGACTAGAGTGATCTATAAATGTCCCTTTTTAATTTGTCAAAGTCCACAAAATTCAAAATGTCTAGAGTGAACTCTAGACATTATGATGGTCTTTAGCGATACTGGCATGTCAGTATAGGTTAGTGGATTGAGACAAATGTACTGCTTTTACACAGTAGCATTAGTCATCCAGAATGCTGTGTATGTGTAGCTAGAGCAGGGGTATGATAATTTCCTGTTCAGTTTTCTGTGTACCTAAAACTTACGCAAAAAAGGACTCTGTTGCCATTTGATAGAACTAAATGTTCTATCAAACAATACACGTGACTACATATAGAACCAGACTGGTGGATTGGTATCCTGACTGTAATATATTAAGATCAGTGCATTGCTATTCTGAGTAATATATTATAGCTTTTTTGGGGCGGGGGCATGTAAAGAATATAGGGGATCTGTCAATTTTGTGTCTTAGAATTGCCTGGGATTCTATAATCATCTTAAAATTTGAAAGTTTAATTTTTAAAAATGCATACTAGAGTGTGCTGTCTGTCTGCTTCAAAGGACTCGGCTTCCATTTTTCCTTAGAATAAGATCAGTTTCTTTCTATATTATGTATGATCTTGTCTTATCTTTCCTTTGCCAGCCTTTCTGCCTGCATTTCTCTCTCTCTTCTAATAGATTTCTGCCACAGCAGCTTCCCTTTCTGTACCTTGAATATAGATGGCTTTTTTTTTCTCCCAAGAATTGACATTGTTCCTTCTTTCTGGACCTTTGACCAAGACGGTGTGATATGGTGGAGTTTATCAGTTCAAATGGCACTAACAGGGGAGGATTGTCCCTGATCACTAGATTTTAAGAGTCCTGCAAAAAATCCTCTCTATTACATTACCTTTTCTTCCTTATGGACATTGCTCATAATTAAACTTGCTACCTTTATTTGCTTGTACCCCTCACATGCCTTTCCTGCAGAAGGCAAGTGTGAATGCCTGCTTGTTTCCTACTGGGCTGCAGTGCTCTGCACAGTACCTGATCCTTAGCACTGCCTAGTAAATAGCTACTAAGTGAATGAATTTTTTTAAATATGCATGAGTATCTCTGAGAAGACACCTATTAAAATCAGGGGGAAATTAACATAACAAAGAACTATAGCTTAGGGCCTTCGCAGTACAGCTGTTTACATTGCACTTTCCCCAAGATCTAATAGCTTCAAAGGAAGGAAAACATATTGTTTGGAGAGAATCAAATCAATTTCCCAGTTTTTCTGAACATATGTCGAGGTGACTCTAGCGGCAATTAACTCCAGGCTGCCGACCCCCAGTGTTCTGGGTTTGAGAGCGGGTCGATGTACAATTAGAGCAAATGAGGCACTGTGGTCTCCCCACGATGAAGATCCAAGGTCAAGAAGAATTATCGAGCCTGCATTTCTGGTACAGGCTGGCAGCACACTCTCTTCTACTTTATTGTTACATCTATTATTTCCCTGCTGTTAGCCTGATAGCTCTCTCATTTCACCAGGTTTGGTGCCTGGGACCTATGAAAACTTGGTAGAGCATGAAAGGAAGAAAGAAAATGCCCAACTCCCTCACAAAGCCATTTTACTCCTCACAGCAGTGCTCTGACCTGGCTCCCCGGTGAACACTGCTCAGACGCAGAGTTCAGAGAGCCAGGCGGGTGTCGGCTCCGTTCACTTCTCACACTCCAGTCTCCTGATGAGAGGCGGTGGTGGGCAAACTCCTGGTGATCTAGCAATGGGTTTCCATTCCCTGCTGCCTCCTTTTGTTTACACTCCTACTCCAAGATATCACAGACAGACCAGCCTAAAGATAGAAATTTATTTCATGTAGATCCCCAGACAACCTCCTGGGGATCAAGATGCTGGCAGTTTGGTTCCTGGTTCTAACCTTGCTGGTGGAGAGAGAGAGGAAAATGAGCTCTCTCCTGTCTCTTCTGATAGAACACCACTA
This sequence comes from Cryptotis parvus, assembly GCA_021461705.1. Taxonomy (NCBI): domain Eukaryota; kingdom Metazoa; phylum Chordata; class Mammalia; order Eulipotyphla; family Soricidae; genus Cryptotis; species Cryptotis parvus. The sequence goes on from JAJIBD010021799.1 coordinate 183,222, forward strand.
CCAGGGAGGCTTTGCACTTGTGATCCAGTTGCTTCTCAAAGCCTCCATCTCCCGACACATTGGAGGTTGAAGGGTTCAATGTATGAATTTTGAGGGAAACAAATACTCACTTTGGAATAATTGATAATCCTTGGGACCTGAATGATAGTACAGAATGTATAGGGCTCCTGCCTTGCATGCAGCCAACCCAGATTTGATCTCCAGCACCACCAAACCCCCAGGAGTAAATCCTGAGCAGAGTCAGGAATTAACTAAACACTACCAGGGATGGTTCAATCTCTACCTTCCCAAAAAAAAAAAAAAAATTAAAAAAGTGTTATCTGTTAATCGGACATTTTTCCTTCACTCACCAAGGTTAGTTCACTAGAACATAGTTCTCCAAGCCTCTGCTCCCAGCTGCATCCTGGAATTGTGAGAAAGGGATGAATAGGAACTTTTGTTATGAACATCACTCTATCCCAAGGAATAAGGTGACTGATCTTTTAAAAATGTCCAGGGTTCGGAAATGGTTCTCATTATTTCTAGCACCCCATAATTCCTTTCACAAAGAGCAGGATCTAATATATTGCTCTTTGTTGGCTTCTTTATAAGTAAAAGGGTTTTTTTTTTTATCTTTCCAAAGAAGGTTTGAGATAAAAATCTGCCACAATCTTTGTTTCCTTATATTCAGTCATGGTTAATAATAATTCCATCTCAATTTTCTTTCCTTTCTTTCTTTCTTTCTTTCTTTCTTTCTTTCTTTCTTTCTTTCTTTCTTTCTTTCTTTCTTTCTTTCTTTCTTTCTTTCTTTCTTTCTTTCTTTCTTTCTTTCTTTCTTTCTTTCTTTCTTTCTTTCTTTCTTTCTTTCTTTCTTTCTTTCTTTCTTTCTTTCTTTCTTTCTTTTTCTTTCTTTCTTTCTTTCTTTCTTTCTTTCTTTCTTTCTTTCTTTCTTTCTTTCTTTCTTTCTTTCTTTCTTTCTTTCTTTCTTTCTTTCTTTCTTTCTTTCTTTCTTTCTTTCTTTCTTTCTTTCTTTTTGGTCACACCCAGCAATGTTCATGGATTACTCCTGGCTCAGGAATTACTCCTGGCAGTGCCCAGGGGACCATATGGGATGCTGGGGATCGAAACCGAGGTTCGGCCGCATGCAAAGCAAATGCCCTACCCTCTGTGCTATCGCTCCAGCCCCCATCTCAATTTTTCTTTGCTGGATGTTCTTCCTCATCCAGACTTCTAAGCACCAAAGTCCAGATTTTACTCCTGCCCCTCCTTATTCTCAGTTATTCCCTTCATTGTTTCAGCTTCTTTATTTATTTCATTTGGGGGCATGGGGCTACCCTGTTGTGCTTAGGACTTACTCCTGGATCTGTTCTCAGGCATCACTCCTGGAGGTACTTAAAGAACCATATGTGGTACAGGAGTCAAACTGAGCTTGGCCATATGCTAAGCAAGTGTCTTAACCCCTGTATTATCTTTCCAAACCCTGTGTAATACCTACTATATGCTGACAACTCACAAACATCTTTTTCCACACCTGCCATTGTCACTCAATTCCCAAGTTCTGCCCTAGAAGCCTGGGGAGTCAAGACTTTTTCCCTCAATAGCACTGTAACTTCCCTTGCTGTCTACTACTGACCCTCTATAGTCTGCTCATATCAGAGAAATCACTTTGAAATGGAAATAACATCATAGCATTTCTTTGCCTAACATCCTTGAATGTTATGGGCATCCTTGACTGCCCATAGCATAAAAAATTAAAAAAATCCGAGTCCCGACTGAGTTGCTGGAATGCCTCCTAAAATATGTCTCTGGTCCTGCAGTCCTTCCCTCCTGCCCTCTGGATGCTGACTTCTCCTGTCCCAAATCTCTCAGCTGTCCTGGGTCACACCAAACATGCTTCTTTCAAAGGTCTTTTCTTTCCTTCTGTTCAGACTACACTTCTCCTATGTGCTTTCTTCCCTTCCCCTCACTAGTGGTCTCAGAGAGAGCATTTCTGGCCCCCATTAAAATAGGAAAACTACCATCTATGACTCCTTTAAACTGCTTCATTTCCTCCCTAACATTGTCAAAATTATATTATATTCTATAATTATGTTTATGCAATTGATTGTCTAGACTGTTCACTATAGGGAATTGCTTTAATTTATTCTTGTATCTTCATTCCCTAAAACATGGCTGGTATATGGTTAGTGCTTAAGCAGGAGTTGCTGTTCCTGCTAAATGAACGGTCTCATTTTTCAAGAAGGAAAGCTGTGCTCTCAAAGTCTGAAGCACTATGATGCGGGAAAACTATTATTAAAACATTCCTTTAGATCAGAAATATTTAGCATATGGTATTAGTCTCTCTCATATGGTTAATGTAGAAAACAAGTATTTCCAGAGGTAAGTACTACACAACTTTATGAAGGTTTCATCTTTTCTTTCTTCACTAACACAAAAGAGACCAGGTAGTTGAAACAACATTCTCTGGACCAATCTGTGCTGACAGTGCCTTTTAATCCACACTGTGCATCCAACATCACTGCTGAAATGCCCAGAATCCTTTTCACATTCACAAGTTATGCCCTAAACTTTATCACCTTTTCCCACCACCAGATTTCCATGTCTCATTCCTCCCTTGCTTTCTGGCTTATTGGCTCAGCCTTGCAAGAATGCCTGTGCTTCCTCCGAAAACTAGATATTGAGCTCCCATTTGATCCAGCAATAGCACTCCTGGGAATATACCCGAGAGACCGAAAAACACATAGAAGAAACACTATCTGTACTTCTTTATTCATCTCTGTGCTATTCACTATAGCTAGAATCCGGAAACAACCTAAATGCCCGAGAACAGAGGATTGGCTAAAGAAACTGTGGTTCATCTACACTATGGAATACTATGCGGCTGTCAGAAAAGATGAAATTATGAAATTTACCTGCAAATGGATGGACATGGAGACTATCATGCTGAGTGAAATTAGTCAGAAGGAAAAGGACAGATATAGAATGACTACATTCATTAATACAACATAAATGGATACCAGTGTTTTACTAAATGTGGGAAATGGTAATGGCAGATTAAAACTCACCATTGAATATACACAAAGAGACTTAAGTGATAAACTCTAAATATCTGCAGGGCTAGCCACAATGTGTAAAATAAGAGGGAGAGAGATGCAGAGACAGAGAGAGAGACAAAGAGAGAAAGAGAGGAAACTGGGGTACCTGCTATTAGGGCAGCATGGGGGTGGGCGGGAGGGGGTGGGGTACATTGGTGGTGGAAATGGGGCACTGGTGGAGGGATGGGTGCTGGTATACTGTATTACCAAGAACCAATTATGAACACCTTTGTAATTGTATGTTTCACGGTTGTATAATAAAAAATTTAAAAAAAAAGAATGCCTGCGCTTCCCTGCGTGATTTGACAAAAGTTGGTGCTCTTTATTTCTCACCCTTGTCCTTTAACCGTTTTTGTGTTTGAGTCATCCTGTCCTTATATAAATTGCTCTAACCCAGGCTCTCTTAAAGGTTCAGTACTCTTAGAACTGTTTTGGCTATTGTTAAGGAGAGAGAGACCCAGAAGTTCTTTGAAAGTTACACATTGCCCTTTCAAGAACCATCTCGCTTCCATCTGGCCTTTTGGGGTACCCTTCTCTCTGGGGCAACATTTTTAAAGGGGTTGGGGAATGGGAGGAGCAATCTGTGAACACAGAGGACACCAAGCAGGCAAAGGAAATACAAGGAACTAGCACTATTTTCCCTTCAGAAACTATCATTGTTGAATGGTCTGCTAGTTATGAACTTTCTCTCTAAATATATTTTAATCTCTACCAAATTGTTCAATTGAAAGCCTCTCTCTGTTTTTCAAAGCACAGTGATGTTGCCAATGGAATTCCATAAAAGCTGTGCTTGCCATGTAAATCAGTAGTTCTTTCATTCCCGAACCAGCATGTTTTTCTACAGATATGGTGTTTAGGTTTATTTTAGTGCCTATTGTTTGGCATCTAAAATGTTGTATTTTTATCCCAATCACTTAACAAACATAGCTCTCTTTCCTGATAATTAATTTTCTCCCACCAAGGCAATTTTGCCACATACCTTAATTTTATTACAAGACTCCTGCGGATTATTAAGCTGGTGTCAATTCTCACCTACCCACACACCTTCAGTGCAGTAGAAAAGGTGTTGACATTTCTAAGGTGTTCCCAGGTAATGTCTGCTTTCCACAATTTCAAACTTAGAAGCAGGTACCATGCTATTTTATTTATGCATGTAGACTAGTCCAATAAGTGTTTGGAATTTATTTTACAGGCTTCTAGATTTGGAAAGCTCTGAATTCAAAGATACAGATTTAAATTGTTCTATTAATACATACATTTGAATTTAAATACACACTTTTTAAAAATTTAGTTTGGGTTTTAAATAATATTTGATATTTAACAAGATTCATTTCAGAGGAAACTTGACTAGAACAAATAATAATCTATGAAACTGACAAATTTAAGAATAGATGGTCGGTGACCCCTGTATATTAGTAGTTTAAGCACTGTAATGAGTTGGTTTGACCTACTCTGGTGCGTAAACTCCTATTTTTCTCTATTTCTACCCTTACTAACACTCACTTGTCATTAGTTTAATCTTTAATACAATATTTTTTAAAAACTGTAAGTGAAAATCAATACTGAGTCATAAAAGTAATTTAACAGGTCTTATAGTATAACCGTTTTATAAGGTACATTAAATACTGAAATAGATGAAGTACCCACATAAGATAAGAGGTGCCACATAAGAAACTTGCCTTGCACATAGCTGCTCTGGTTTCATTCCCTAGTACCGTATATATTCCCTACCACCAGGAGCAGTCTCAGAGCTCAGAGCCAGGAATAAGTCCTGAGCACACGGGGCATGACCCTTAAGTGATCATAGCAACAATAAAAAGAATGAAATAGATCAGAGTTTCTCATCTGCATGAACAACATGTATTATTTAAAAAATATGTACTTTCAGGCTATGTATTCATGTATATTTATAAGGTAATGCATGTAATATTGGACATTGTAGGTTTTGGTAAATAAGTGTTTGAAATGCATGAGCAGATCTGATACTGGTTCTGTCCTGAAATGATTCCACAAACTTGAGTTCAAAAATATTAATCTGTTAAGAAGCCAGAGTTTGTAGGTTGTTACTAAGCTACTGGCTATTTCTAGTTAATGGTTGAACACTGGCTCCGAGTCCCATAGTTAAATGATATTACTTAGAATAATTAAATTATTAATATTGTCTGTTGTCAAAATATGACCCCGGGCCACTACCAGCTGTGCAGTTCAGAATTTATTAAAAATACAACTTCTCAGATTCTCCTCTAAGCCCACTGAAATAAAGTCTGGGGATAGAAGCCAGCACTTGATGTTTTAGCAATCTTTCAGGTTATTCTAATGCATGAAACTATTTGAGAACACTGACATACCACTATGGACACCCAGGTTTCAAATGTGGACTTTGCTCCTACTTGTTAATGAAGGGCATCACCCAAAAACTCCATCTCAAGTATTTATATTTATTAGCAATTGTTCCCACATGATGATGAATAAATGCATTAGTTATCATGTGACACCAACAGTATTTTTTCCTCTCCACTATGAGTTTATAAAGTCTACAGAAATGTATAAGTGTAAACTTGAAAGTTTTATTTAGAAAACATTGCACTCCATCCTACTCATCTAATGGTTTGCAATATAATTCTACATGCCAGTATTTCTTGTGTGGTTCAAGTCTATTTTTGTGCCATTCAGAATTTGAACAGAGATAGCTTATTTTATATATCCATAAATCCTGTGGGAAATAACATATAAAGTGATTTTGTGTGTATGATACAAAGTATTTAGCTTTTCAATGGTAAGATAAGGATTTTATTACTGTTAATTGAATAAGACACAAGAATTATCCTCCAGCCTGAACTTTCCAGTTTCCGCAATTAACATCTATTTATTTGGTGACACATATATAAGGTTTTTAACCTGAGGAAGCCTCTAGGGAGATTTATTCTGATTTCAACCCCAGAGTTGAAGTGACAACGAATTTTCTTTGATAGTCAAGAGAAGGGGACATGAGATTTTTTTTAGATCACAAGATTTTTAAATAATGTTACACACATGCATACCCAGAACACGGAGTCTCTACATATTCTCCTCCTGATTCCACACATCCCTACCAGGCCCTACTTAGAGTGCCCCACAGAAAAAACACGACACAGAAAATCGCACCTCTCTTACACACACGACCTGTGCGCCAACACACACACACACACACACACACACACACTTTTGTGATATGCATGTATTCTTTCCACTGAGGATGCTTCGACTCTCCACATCTTAAGAGATTAAGAAATAATATCTTCATTGAAGATACAGATAAAGGTAAAAAATGTAATGGATGGCAAAAAAAAATTCTGACTAGAACAATTACATAAAAAAAGTTTTACGTTGTTGGAGAACAATTTGAAAGGCTTTGGCTTCAGGTAATATTTAATAGGAAGTTTTTCTTTGCTCAAAAATATTTTATGAATATATAAATTATTCCAGAATATAGGAACACAAGAAAATATTTCATGTCCTAGAAATCGAAGTCAGACCAAGATATGACACCAAAGAACAACAAACTAACTGATCGGATGACTTGGTGTAAAACTCGAAAATGAAATATCAACAAATAGAATAAAAATGTGTCAATAATGTCTTAGAGAAGGTAAAAAATAATTCAAATTAAATAATCTTATAAAGGTAATGCATAATACTAGTAACAAAAAAGAAAAATACATGATTTATATACATGTTTAAAGCTGTTTAAAGTCAGCAGCTATTCTTAGTTACAAAACAACAATAATATCAACACTTCAGAAAAACATATATTATGTATAACTTATGCAATCAGAATGAAACTATCTCTTGTATCACTTAGCTTCCTGTTGTTCATGAATTTGCTAGAGCGGCACCAGTAACATTTCCGTACATCCTGATAAGTGCTATTGTAGCCCAAGGGCATCTGCTCACTCCAGGAACACAAAGAGCCTCAAACCATTCCTTCAGGTCATGGGAATGAGGCCTAAAATTGTTACTGGCTTTTGGCATATCAAATACGACACGGGTAGCTTGCCAGGCTCTGCCATGCAGGTGGTATACTCTCAGTAATAGGCTCTCATCTCGTGCATTTACTGATGAACCACGTGGCCACAAAGCGGCTGTGCCCAATGGGGAGAGATTGGCTTTTCTCTTGGGTGGAGCTCTGATGGGCTATGGAGTCTGGATGTTTAAAATGGCTGCCCTCATAGTGTGGGGGGTTCCTCTGGCTTCTTGTGATGTTCTATTGTGATGGCGGGCCAAGGCTAGAACCTGACTTTCCTCCCAGGCACCTCATGATCAGCTGAGCACAGGGAGAGCTAGTAGCAGCTTTGCCCTGTGTATTTGAGTTCATTGTACCATACACATTATATTATAGTGGACAGAGGAAAGTCATTTAAACAGCAAATAAGTTTATATGGTCTCTTATTTTTGGCATTTTTCTTATTTTCTTAATGACTTCACATGTGTATGTTTTCACATATAGATTTACCTATATATTATTTGTGTCATATTCCTATCTTTCAATATTATATAAATGCATATATATTATTGTAGTCTTTGCTTTTTGGTAATTGTACTTTTATTTTTAATAATTATTAAGATAATTATTTTAATAATTTAATTTTAATAATTTGTTTTATTTTAATAATTAAATTTATAATTTAAATTTTACTAAGTTTTACTAAGTGTGGGAAATGGTAATGTCTGACTAACTCACCATTGAATATACACAAAGAGACTTAAATGATAGCCCTAAATATTTGCAGGGCTAGCTGCAAAGTGTAAAAAGAAGAGGGAGAAAGATGCAGAGAAAGAGAGAGAGAGAGAGAGACAGAGAGAGAAAGAGAGGAAACTGGGGTACCTGCTATTGAGGCAGCCTGGGGGTAGGCTGCAGGAGGTGTGGGTACAGTAGTGGTGGGAGTGGGGCACTGGTGGAGGGATGGGTGCTGGAATACTGTATTACCAAGAACCAATTATGAACATCTTTGTAATTGTATGTTTCACTGTGGTATAATAAAATATTTTTTTAAAAATTAAACCTAAAATTCATATAATTTATATAATAAATTCATATGTAGTATAATTATAATAATTTAATTGAATTATTAAACAATTAAATTGAAATTTGATTATTTTAATGATTATTAAAATAATACTTTATTTCTTGATAATTAAACTAGTAGCATATAATGCATTTATTTCGATGTTTTTAGTGCCCATTATAATTTTATGAACATGACCAAAACAAACCCAATACATCAAGATCCTTTGTGAGCTGTATTGCGGATTCACCACCAGGATATCACATTCTACAAGGAAGTGATCATTGATGTCAAAAGAGGGGTTCGACAGGGTGATACCATTTCACTTAAACGCTTTAGCACTACACTTGAAAACAATGTCATGCAACAATTAGAATGGGAAGGAATGGGAGTGAAGATAGATGGTCGGCAACTACACCACCTATGCTTCACGATACATGTCTAATAAATTCGCTGATAACATTGTTCTAATAACACCAGACATTAGCCATGGGGACAAATTCTGGCTGACTTCGACGGAGAATGAGGAAAGATAGGTCTACAGCTGAATCTCAACAAAACTATGTTCATGAAAAATGAACTAGTTCCAGAGGCCCCATTCACTCTCAGTGGAACAGACATATCTGAATGCAGCAGTTATGTGTACCTAGGTAGAGAAGTCAACATGATGAACGACCTAAAACCTGAGCTGTGCAGGAGGAAGAGAGCTGCATGGAACTCCTTCAAGAGCATTGAAGAAATAGCTAAAAGAACAAAGAACCTCCAGCTCTGGGCACATCTCTTCAACTTCACTTTTCTTTCATTAACATATGCCTCAGAGACCTGGGCCCTACAAAAGCAGAATGAGAATGCTATTCGGGTCTCCCAAAGAAGAATCAAAAGAGCTATGATTGGAATATCATGCCTCACTCAAGTGAGAGAAGAAATCAAGAGTTCCAACCTCTGTCGACATTCCAGAGTCGGAGGCGCTGTCTCATTTGCCAAGGCATCAAAAATCAGATGGGCTGCACATGTAATGCGATTTGAAGATGACAACTGGACTAGAGCCATTACCGACTGGATCCCACAGGATGTCAAAAGATCACGTGGCCACCCACCTACAAGATGGTCTTACTTCTTCGTCAAGACCCTGAACAAACAAACGGTTTGAGGCTCTTCGTATTCCTGAACAAAGCAGATGCCATTGGGATACAATGGCACGTGATAAGGTCAAATGGAAATGTTACTGGCACCCCTTGAGCAAATCAACGAATAATGGGATGTCAGGTGATCAAGTGATCAAGTGAAACGTACCCAACTTTTCTCCTATAAATTAGTTGGCACACAGTTGTTTTACTTTTTTTCAATAAGTATGATGCTGTTGCATATTCTTGCATGCATATCTCTTGATTCAGACTCCCAAAATTTGTCTAGACTGTATACCTAGGAACAGAGTTGTTGAGCCAATTGACAAGCATACTTTATAACTTAAAAGATAATGCTGCCTTTTTCCAATGTGATGTGCAATTTTATTCACTCTCAAGTGAATAAATTTTTGTTGTTCTTGTTCTCATCACGTTTGTTGTTAGGCATTACAAATAAAAATGTTGTGCTAGGGGCCAGAGTGAAAGCACAGCAGGTAGGGTATTTAAATGCCTTGCATGCAGCCAACCGGGTTCAATCCCCAGCATCCCATATGGTCCCCCTAGCTCTGCCAGGAGTAATTCCTGAACAAAGCACCAGGAATAAGCCCTGAACATCTCTGGGTGTCACAGCCCACAAAAAAAGAGCAAAAAAAAATAAATAAAAGGTTGGTGTAAACAGATAGTACAGTGGGTAGGGCGCTTGCCTCTCATGTGCAGACTTGACTTTTCGCCCTCAGGGCCTCCTATAATTCTAGTACTGTACCTCATGAATTCACTCCAAGTTTTCTCCTGTGAATTTATTTTCAAATGTTTATTCATCTTCTGTTGTTTTTTGAGATTTACTGCATGTCATCTTAGAGTTCACCAATTTTTTACTCAGCTGTTATTATTCTGTTGCTAAGTTCTTCCACTGAACATTTTACTTCCTCTCGTAAGCCTATCACTTCTGATGATAGTTTTCTTATTTCCTCTCTTTGTTTTCTTATTCCTGTACCATTGTTCCTTAAACATCCTTATCCTGTTTCTTAAAGTTATTATCTGAGAGGTTATAGAGCTTGTTTGTGCTGGTAAAACCTTACAGGCTATTATCTTTACTCATTAGTCTTGGACAATTTCTAGGTGGCTTCCCCATTGTGTATGTTGTGCGATGGGGTGAATCTTTGTAGTTCACCCTGCAGGAGCTCTTTGAAGTGTTTAGATACATGTGGCCCTTTATTTTCTCTGCTAAACATTTCCAAAAACCTCTTTTGCTGTTTGAGGTTTTTGATTTTGAGAACGAGGTGTGGATTACAGGACTACTAGCAATGTCATGTTGCCTCTTCTCGAACTATAAATGAGCGTTGCATGATTTCTCACTGGTTTGTGAGGTTTCTTCACGAAGATAGCTGGAAGGAGCTAGAAAAAGTATACTATTCTGATGAGTTTGGTTTATTGCAGGATATATAGTGGGTGCAGGATAAGGTTGGAAGCAGAGAGCTGTTGCATCGTCATGTAAGCAGCAGTATAGTTCTGACAAGCCTGAGAAACAGTGACAAACTGCAGGGGAAACACAGTAGTAGTCCAGTGGTAGCCCCAAAGGAATCCAACAGGAAAGATAGGATGGGAGGGGTGAGTCCTCAGTGCAGAAAGAAGCAGTGATACAAGACCTGAATGTCTTTCTGATTTCTTAACCTATTGCTCTCTGTATTTTAGCACTTTCTTCTGGGTTCATTTTCTTTCTTTTCAACTTTTAAAAATTCATTTTATAAAATAGAGAATAATCTTTCTCAATTTAGTTGCTCTGAAATTGTCTTTATTTCATCTCATTTCCTAAAGATAGTTTTTCCAGCACTAAAAGTCCAAGTCTTACCATTTTTAATATATTAGGCCATTTTTTTCTCTTCTGCTATGAATATCTGGTATTCCAATGATGCCCACATTCTCATCCCTGGAACTTGTGATAATATTACTTACATAGTAAAAGATACTTTATAGCTGTAATTAATTTAAAGGATCATGAGATTGGAAAATTATCCTGGATTATTCAAATGAGTCCAACATAATTATAAGGTTTCATGTAAGCAGAAGGATCAATATCAGTAGTAAGCTATGTGGTAATAAGAGCAGAATTTAGTGATAGTCATAAACTGGCAGCTGCTTCAAGTTGGAAATGGACAATAAATACTTTTCCCTGGAGTCTCCAGGGGGAAATCAGCCCAACTGACATCTTGATTTTTGGCCTTGTAAGAATCTTTTTGCACTCTTCAGAAAACAAATGCATGGAGATCTTCAGTCACTAAATATACACTAATTGTTAGAATAGCAATAAGAAACTAAAGCAGTTTCTATTGTCAGTCCAAATATAGTTTTACAGTTGATGTTGTAGTTTTCACCTAGAGCCTCTCAATTTTTAGCTTTCAGCTTCTTTGTTGTTTGTTTGTTTAGCCACACCTGGTGGTGCTCAGGGCTCTCCTGGCTCTCAGCTCAGGGACCATTCCTGTCTGGGCTCCGGGGACCTTATGTGGTGCCAGGAATCAAACCCAGGTTGGCAGCGTGCAAGGCAAGCTCCCTACCTGCTATCTACATTGCTCAGGTCCCCATGGTTAGTAATTTTATGTAATAGTGTATTCAAACCACAGCTGTGTTCTTACAGGTTCTATGGGCCAAGAATCTGCATGAAACTTCTTTCTCATGTGGCTGCAATCAAGATTTTGATCAGGGCTTTAGTTAATTCAGAGCTTGATTAAGGAAGGATCTGCATCTGAGCTCCCTTATGTGACTATTGGCAGTTCATAGAATCTTCACTTCCTGGCTCACTCTCCTGATTGTTGGCGAGGCTCACATCCTTGCTGGCTGTTGGTTGGAGACAATATTTCCTTGTCATAGGAAGTTTTCTACAGGGCTACTCATATCAGAACATTTGGTTCACCCAGAGTGATCTCCAAGAGAAAGCAAGAGAAGATGAACAATCAGAAGTTACAGACCTTTTGGAGTTTAATCTCAAAAGTGAAATTCCCACTTCTGCCATTTTATGATTCTTAGAAATGAGTATTTTCCAGCCAAAATTTTGAACCTAGAACACAGAAATCATTATTAGAATTTGTGTTTTTATGTGTGGTGCCAGGGATTGAACTCAGGAGAGATAGATAGAGAGAGAGAGATAGAGAGATAGAGAGATAAAGAGATAGCTAGATAGATATAGATTCATATAGATATAGATATATAGATATTGTATATATGATATATATCATATATATTCATACACTTTAGTGTTAAGTCACATACCCATCCTGAAGGCTATCCACTTTTGCTTCTAAAAATCAGTTTAAAAGCATTAAAATAGGCTGGAGCAATAATGCAGCAGGTAGGACACTTGCTTTCCATGAGAACAACCCGAGTTCAATCACTGGCACCCCATATGGACCCTGAGCCCACCAGAAGTGACCCCTTGATTGCAAAGCCATGAGTAAGTCCTGAGCACCACTGAGTGGGCCCCAAAACAACAAAACAACCACTAAAAAGGAAAAAAAATTAATAAAAGCTAAAGAAATGTTTTGCAAATATATGGAAATTGTATGATTTTTATAATATTAAATAGCTGTAAAATTTATATTAAAATATATTTTCCAGCAATTGGTCTAAGGAAAATATAATGAATATGGAAATATATGTATAAGCTAGACCATTTTTACAGGAAATCCATTGGAAGCAAATATTTAAAGATTGGTGGCCCGGAATGATAGTACAGCATGTAACAGTTGTATACATGTAGCCAACCCGGGTTCTATCCTGGCACCACATAGAGTCTCCCAAGCCTGGCGAAAGTTATCCCTGAGCACAGAACCAGGAGAACTCTTGAGCACAACTGGGTGTGGCCCCAAAACATTAAACAAAACAAAAGATATCATTGTTAAGTAAATTAACTTATGTCAGAGTTAAAAACTATTTGTCTTTTATGGGGCTGGAGCGATAGTCCAGTGGGTAGGGCATTTGCATTGCATGTGGCCGGCCTATGCTGGCCCAGGTTCGATCCCCCGGTATTCCATATGGTCCCCCGAGCACCGCCAGGAGTAATTCCTGAGTGCAGAGCCAGGAGAAACCCCTGAGCATCGCCGGGTGTGACCCTCCCAAAAAAACTATTTGTCTTTTAGAAATAGTATTTTAAATCTGCATGTCAGCATGTCAATATGTACCCAACATATTGTCAGTAGGCAAAATAATTTCTATTACATTTTCATTTTATAACAATGCTCCGTTGAACAGAAGCAATATAACAATGTTGTACATAAAAAATAAAATTCTATTGTTAATCCATGCATACATAATTATACTATAATATGATATAGTTAATTTTGCTTATTACATCATCCAAGCATAATGGAATTATGATTTCTTTTTATTTTCTTATTCTTCATAATTTCTAAATTCTCAATAGACAAAACAATGAATAACTATTATAAAATTTTAACAAAAAAGAATGTCTTTCAAAAATGAAAGCAATAGTACAAACCAAATAACCTACTATAAGATTTTACTTTGCAATTGTTAATTTATTTCTTTTTGCATGTTTTATTAAAAGTTAAAAAATGAACATTAGTTGATCTATTGAAGATAAAGTATATAATGCAAATATTTATTTTCAATCCAGGAATATTGCATTAAGAAACTTCACTATAGACCCATTCCTTATTTGACCCAATAAAATTAATCTAAATTTCATGCTGGAACTCTTACCAAACTAATAATTGAGATAATGAAATATCTGATAATGCAGGGTATAAGTTATAATGCAATTTTTGTAATTGACCAATTATCATAATTTTCATTGATATGTGCATCACACTTCTGGCAGTGCTTGGGGAACCATATGGGAGCCAGGGATTGAACGTGATCAGCTGCATGCAAGACAAATGCCCTCCCCGCTGTACATCGCCCAGCCCCTATCATGAATTTTTTTCTTGGGCCCCCAGACGACCCCCCACTCCATAAGGACCTCCATTTCCAGACCCGGACTCCCTCCCCGCAGAACTCCACCCAGCAGACCAGCCTACACAGCCGGCCCCACGAGACCCACCCTGCGCACCTTTAATCCGCCCAGGTATGCTGATCCAGAGACAGACATGGGGCAGAGCTGCTGCTGACCTCACTGGCCAGCCGCTCATGAGGTGCTGGGAGGGATGAGTTCTAGTCCGGCCGGCCATCCCAGCAGAGCCTCACAACAAGCCAGACAACCCCCCCCACCCAGAGGACCCCCCATTTCCCAACCGACTTCCTCCTCGTCAGAACCCACCCAGCAGACCAGCCACACCCGCACAGTTAATCAATAAAGCTGGATTTTGAGATGACTACAAGTGTAGAGTAACTGCACGGCAGAGCCCTGGCAAGCTACCCGTATTATTTTATAGCCAGATACCAGTAACAATTATAAACTTCATTCCAACGACCGATGGAGGTTTGAGGCCCTTTATGCCCCTGGAGCAAGCAGGTTCCCTTGGCTCTACTTGCATGAGACAGGTCATATGGAGAGTTACGTGCCCGCCGAGCAAATCGACGATGAACGGGAGACAGTGAAGACAGTGACAGTGATGTGCATCACAATAATTGTGTGCTTTCAAATCAGGAAACTAAGAGCCAAAGAGAACAATAACTTCTTAATGACATAGTTATTAATAAATTAAAGCATTTAATTTATGAATGCTGTACCATCAAAGGTACAAGATTTATTCCACTTCAGACACTAGTAAGCGTCTATCCTATGCCAACACACTCAGCTAAGTGCAAGAAGAAGAAAAGTAAATAGAACATTATCTTCAGAAACTTATCTTACGGTTTAAAGGTACCCTTTTCTTCTTACAGGTAATTTTTAAATGCATGGAATAGACTATTCTTTATAATAGCAAAATGCTATATCCCTCCCTCAGTTACTGAGTTCATATTTCATTTATGGTGATTTCCATAGCTATGTTTTATATCTTTCCAGTCTTAGATTGGCTGGCTTCTCTAAGTCCAAATACTTTTCTTAGTTTTCAACACTGTGGAACGTTAAAGCATCTTCCTTTGCACTAATAATGGGAGTGGAGAATCTATGGTGCCCAAATGGTTACAGAGGCACCATATATGAAAACACAAAATGATCCTCATAGGAAAATGTAAAATGTGCCCTCACAGCACTGTTTCTTGACTGCAATAAAAAGTCAGGAAATGGTAGTTGCAAGCCTCTGCAGGGCAATCTTCAAAATTTGAATCAGAACCATTGAATTTACTTATTGCTTTAATTTCTATTTGATTTCCACTTTTAATATCTATGCCCTATTATGGATTTTAGCATAAAATTCTATTTTCATACTGAGTTGTATTGTGTAATATTCCTTACCTAATTGTATTCTTAAAATAGAGCATCCTTTCATTAAGAAAAAAAAATGACATGTGTCATTAAAAAGCTAATTTTTTAGGATTAAAGAAAAAATCCTGGGTCAGAACTGGGTTCATGACGATCTTTTTTAATAGTTTGTTTTGAAACATGGTCATATCAACTTTAATCAATACATTTAGTTGGCATATGTTATGCTCAGAGGATTTCATTTCTCCCACAGCCTCCTTTTTTGAAATAATAATGTTTTTTAATATGAATATTAACTTGACCAGGTAGTGTCAGGCCACTCATGAACATGGCCTCCTGGGCATCTGAGGGCATCGAAGGATGAGAACTCAACATGATGAATGACCTAGCACCTGAACTATGCAGGGGGAAGAGAGCAGTATGGAACGCCTTCAAGAGCATCAAGGAAGTGGTTAAGAAAACAAAGAACCTCCGGCTCTGGGCACAAATTTTTGATTCCACCATTCTTCCTGCACTAACATACGCCTCAGAGGTTGGGCCCTACAAAAGCAGGATGAGAACGTTATTCAGGTAGCCCAAAGAGGAATTGAAAGAGTATTGCTTGGAGTATCACACTTCACTAAAGTGAAAGAAGGAAATGCAGAGTTCTGACCTCCATCGATGATCAAGAATCAAGGATGTTGTCTAGTTTGCCAAGATGAGGAAAATCAGATGGGCAGGACACGTGTTGCAATTTAGGGATGACCGCTGGACTAGAGCCGTTACCGACTGGATTCCATGGGACATCAAAAGAACGGCGTGGCCGCCCACCTACAAGATGGTCAGACTTCTTCATCAAATACCTGAACGAACGGTTTGAGGCTCTTCATGTTCCTGGAGCAAATAGAAGCCATTGGGCTACACTGGCACGCTACAGGTTCAAATGGAGATGTTACTGGTGCCCGCCCGAGCAAATCGAGGAACAACAGGAAGATAAGTGATAAGTGATGAATATTAACAAATGGGTCATGTCTGTGTTAACTGCCATCCAATGGGATTAACCAATAAGTTTTTTTGTTTTTTTTTTTTTTGCTTTTTTTGGGTCACACCCAGCAATGCTCAGGGACTGCTCCTGGCTCTGCACTCAGGAATTACTCCTGGTGGTGCTCGGGGGACCATATGGGATGCCGAGGATCAAACCCAGGCTGGCACAGGTCAGCCGCATGCAAGGCGAAACGCCCTACCCACTGGGCTATCAAGGGGGCTACCACATATTTAAAATGGGAGTGAAATGTTAGTCATGTGATTCAGAGAAAATAATAAGAATCCCACTAATTGTGTGAATTTTGATAAGTCACTCAATATCCCTGAAACTGTTTCAGATCTGAAAAGTATGAATATCTCAGTGATGGCATTGTTGGATCAAGCATAAAAATCTGTATAACAACTTTAATGTACTCAAGATCTGGTAGCAATGTTCTGTCTTTTATTTGTATTGTTTATTTAATAGCTATAAACACCTATAGTTATTATTATAATCATTTTCCCCTACAGGTTAGAGGAGACCAACATAGAGAATAGATTTAATAACTTGTGCAGCTCTGTGCAGCTACTAACTAAATCAAAATTCTAACAGTTTTGCAGTACTTACACAGCTTACACTCTGGTTGCAGTATTTACACAGCTTACACTCTTTAGCCAATAGTGTGTAATAGGGCTGTATTATCTTTCAAGTTAAATATTTCATCGAAAATCAGATGGGCCGGACATGTAATGCGATTTGGAGACAACTGCTGGACTAGAGCCTTTACTGACTGGATCCCACAGGATGTCAAAAGATCACGCGTGGCCACTCACCTACAAGATGGTCAGACTTCTTCATCAAGACCCTGAACAAACGGTTTGAGGCTCTTCGTATTCCTGAAGCAACCAGATGTCATTAGGCTACACTGGCACGTGATAGGGTCAAATGGAAATGTTACTGGTGCCCGTTTGAGCAAATCGATGAATAACCGGATGTCAAGTGATCAATTGATCAACTGAATAAGGCTGTATTATCTTTCAAATTTCATTGAATACTAGTAAAATTTCATTGAATACTAGTTCATGAAAGTGCATGAGTGGAATATAACTCTTGCTATAGGTAATGTTTAAAAAAAAGTGGTTATTGAAAACCAGCTCACAACAAGCCAGACGACCCCTGACTTCATGAGGGCCTTCATTTTCCACATCTGGACTTCCCTCTCGTCAGAACTCCACCCTGCAGACCAGCCTATCACAGCCCCACTCCCGCGGTTCATCAATAAATGCTGGATTTTGAGATGACTACAAGAATGTGCTACCCGCACGGGCGGAGCCTGGCAAGCTACCCGTGTTGTATTTGATGTACCAAATACCAGTGACAATTGTGGACCTCATTCCCATGACCTGATGGAATGGTTTGAGGCTCTTTATGTTCCTGGAGCGAGCAGGTGCCCTTGGGCTCTATTTGCATGAGACAGGTCATATTGAGATGTTGCTGGTGCCCGCTAGAGCAAATCGATGATGAACAGGAAGACAGTGATACAGTGATACAGTGTTTGAAACCAACTTCCAGGGGTAAACTTAAAAGACTTGTATGTGAAATTCATAGCTCAGACTAGCCTTTCAATATATGGATTCAATTTTCCATACCAAAATATAATGAGATCAATTGAGTAAAGACAAGAGACTAAGTCTTTACAGAGTATCAAAGGGAACTTGGGTACCACATAAATTTCAGAGGAGATGTGAATATTTTCTTGAATACCTCTCACTAACCCCATTCTAGGGTTTCAACAACTGGAAATCCAACTTCCTAGTGATTAAGCAAAACTCTGACATGAATTGCCACTGTAGGCATGATTCTATAAAAGAAAAGCCTTGCACTAGTAGTGAAGGGAAAAGAAAAATGCTTAAATTTGTTTCAAAGCTGTGAAGAAATAAATGTTGAAACTTAGTATAGAAAGATAGGAAATTTGAGGCACCGTGATTAAAACAAAAGTCTTTGGATTCAAAACACCTCTCCAACTTATCACTCACAATATGCTCAGACCATTATACCCTAATTGATATTCATCTGTAAATGGGCATATTTTCTGCTTCATTAGCACCATTGAGGAAGAGTCAAGGGAATACTACATGTAAAGCACTTAGTGGTGCAGCAGAAATGTAGTGAGATCAACAAACTCACTGCTCTTGAGATCTACAAACTCACTGCACTTGAAATCTACAAACTCACTACATACTACAAACAGATCTAAAACTACTTGAATTCTGATTATTGTAGTCAACGGAATAGCCTTGTAGTAAAAATTAGAATGCTGTATGTGTACTATCACATATCCTGTTGTTATTATTAAATATTTATAGTTATTGTGGTTGTAATTACTACCAACTATTCATGATATTTGAATTCTATTCTCCATTTATCTTTAGAGAAGCAGTTTCATCACTTCATGTTTTGCTCTCCTCAGCTGCAAGATGGACTAGTTGGACTATATTGAAAGTTCCTAAACATAGACAACTACATCTGTGCTGAGTCAGAACAAATTTTTGTATGGGTCAGGTTGGAGGAGTCTTTATAAAATTGCTGACCAATTCTTTGTTCTTTAAAGATTATCTTAAAGAATATTCTTTAAATTTTTAAAAAGATTATTCTTTAAATTTAAAGGATAATCTTTTTAAAAGGCCCTGCATGTTAGCTTTTGCCAATTTAATTATTAACTAATGATATAGATTGTATTCTTAAAACTGATTCTCAGCTAAATACAGTGTCAGTACCTTATAAATATTTACCTCCCATGTTTTAGATGTATCTTGTAAATATAGTATCTCCATGAAATGATGATCTCCAAAGTTCTTCCCAGCACTATCAGTTTAGAGCAGAGAATAAGAAGCGTCTGGTTGACAGTGAAATACACAAAATGATGGTGGAGAAAGGCTTTTGCCTATAGACTTTTGGTTGGAAGGAAAAGCTGAAGAAAAAATCCAAAAGCGGGGGCCAGGACTGTTTGTCTTCCTTTACAATAAATGATTAAGGTCACTTATAATAACTAGACATTCAAACATGTGAAATATTCAGTGTATTGAGCTAAATTTTGCCCCATCTCTCTAAATATATCCATGTTCTAATTTATGTGATTAAAACCAAGAATTGAGAAAGACTGAGAATGTGTACTACCTCTTTAATACCCAATACCTGAAATCAGCTTTGGAACTAGAGACTGGACAGGGGCTGAAAGAGTTTAGAAGTGCATACTGAAAAATCAAAGCAAAAACCAAACAAACGAAAAGAACATGAACATGAATACCATATTTAGGGTGATTCTTTTTA
Organism: Cryptotis parvus; assembly: GCA_021461705.1. Lineage (NCBI taxonomy): Eukaryota > Metazoa > Chordata > Mammalia > Eulipotyphla > Soricidae > Cryptotis > Cryptotis parvus. Next base: position 203,117 of record JAJIBD010021799.1, read on the forward strand.
AGAGTCCAAACAAAGAAAGAACTATAGAAAAAGCTGTCTTTTTAGATAACACTTGAATAATCCCAAACTGAATATTGGCAGACATCTGGATGGTGAAAGTCATTCTGATGATCTCTCAGGTGGAAATGAGGGTCATGTGATTGGAAATTGGAGGATAGGCCGCTCTGTAGCAAAGCTCTTGTCTGAGTTGCATTTCTGACCTCCTAAAGTGAAGGCAACTTATAATCAAGGAAATTAGATATGTAAATGAAGAAATATCTAAGCAACATATTGAAGGAGCAGCCTGGCATTTTTTTTTTAATTCTTAGAGTGAAAATTGGAGGAAAGAGCCAATGGAATGTAGCCTCTTAAAACAAAAGAGAAGCAACTTTTAAAATTGGAAAAAATTCAGTCTTTCAATCCTGAGGGAAGTAGCAAAATATGCAGAAGAAATGTAGGTTTGAGTGGATGAGCCACAGAACAATAGCCAAAAGATACTTTAGCGGTCTTGGCACTATTATTGCAGATACAGGCTCAGGAAGCGTGAGCCTGCTAGACAGAAAAATAGTGAAAGCAGGGTCACTGTTGCCTATAATTGCCTTATTTATGTACCTGTCAGGCATCCTGATTCATTAGGGAGCCGAACTCTTTGGTAGCCTCAGGTTCAACTCTTGTGAGCACAGGGGCAGTGCTCAAGCAGTGGTCTCCTTCAGAGAGCTCAATATATGCTGGATGATAACAATGTGGTACTTCTCTGCTGGTGGACAGATAACAGAAGAGTCCCTGTTAAAACAACATCTGTCAGAGCCCTGTGCTAAGTTCATGAAGATAGGGCTCATCTTGGGAGGCAGTAAGCCAAAAAATGTAGCCTGTGAGTACTGTGGTATGAACTCCACTCAGTAGAGCTACCCCCACCCAACCTGTCCTCTGAGCCTTAAGGTTTCAGACTTACTAACAAGCCACTGCCTATTCTTCCTAACTCTCCCGTTTAGAATGGCATATTTACCTTATCATTGTCCCATCATTATTTTGTAATCCCATAATTTGTTTCATAGTTGGCAAGCAATTTGCCTTCATATGAAAGGAAACTTCAATTTCATTCAAATCCGATTAATACATTTATTTATTTATTTATTTATTTATTTTTATATTTTATTATACCACCATGATATATACAATTACAAAGATGTTCATGTTTGGGTTTTGTCATACATTGTTCCAGCACCCATCCCCCACCAGTGTCCATTTCCCACCACCAATGTTCCCAATTCCTCCCCCCTCCTTTAGCCTGACTCTATGGCAGGTTCCTTATTTCTCTCTCTCTCTCTCTCTCTCTCTCTCTTCCTTCTCTTACACATTGTGGATTGCAATACATACACTTAGAGGTTAGCATGTGTATCTTTTGCCGTATTCAATGCTCAGATGTGTAGGAGTCAGAAGTTAGGTAAGACAGAGAAGGGAACAGGGATTTATGTATTTAAACTTTTTATTTAATGATAAAAATGAGGATGATTTGAGGGGCTGTAGGAAGATCAGAGAGATAGTACAGGGATCAAAGCATTTGTCTTGCAGGTAGCCAATCTTAATTTGATCTGCAGCAACACATACGTTCCCCACATTACCTGAGTGATACCAGAGCACAGAGCCAGGAATGGCCCAAGCAAGCCCCATCTGTGAAACAAACAAACCAAAAAAGACTTTGAGAGCTGTTAGGCTGGAATCAATGTGTTCTGTAAATGAATAGGACATAATTTTAGGGGAAGGGAAAGAGTTGGAATGGTATATTTGAATGACAAAATTCTGCTGAAATTCTAACACCCAAAGGTGATATTAGTAGGTAGGACATTTGGAAGGGGTTTGGATCATGATGGAGCCTTTGTGAATGGGATCAGTGTCTATGTTAAGAGATCCCACTTTGCTTCACTATGTGAGGACACAAGAAAAATGTTGATTCTGAATCACTCCACCATGTTGTACCTTCATTATGGACCTCAAACTCTAAAACAGTAAGAAATTCATTTTGATGGTTTATATATCACCTACTTTGTGATATTTTCTGGTAGAAAATATTGATTGAGAGATCAGCCTGTAACTGTTTGTTCTTTCTTTAAATACATGTTTATGGATCACTTACTACAGCTCAGGTAACTTTAAACACACTCCATATGAAATGATCAGAGACTGAAGTGAATATATCTGTCATAAAGCCTGAAAACTGTTGCCTTACATTTTATAACATATGTAAATCCAAATGTGGTCACTGAGAATGACATGTGTCCTTATAGGAGCCAGAAGAGGACACACATAGAGCATGAAAAGAAGGTCATGTGACTTGGAAGCTGAGATGAGAGTGACTCAGTCTTATATACCAAAGGCTGGGACCAAAGAAGTCAGAAGACACGAGTGAGGATAATCCTCTCCAACGACTTTTGGAGGAAGCCCAGTTGATGCACACCTTGATTTCAAACTCTGGCCTACTTAACAGTAAGAAACAAATTTATACTACTCTAAGGTATTGAGTGTGTGGTAGTTTGTTGCAGCTGCCACAGGAAATTTGGAGGACTTGCCCTCCTGGAACTGAGAGAGATGAGTGACAAGAAGAGGAATGATGCTGCTGGATTTTTTTTCTCATAAAGATCTTCCAGTGCCTTACATATCTTTTTTATTAACCTCATACCAGATGGGTGCTAGTTAAATAATTTTTCCAGTTCCACATACTAGCTTTCTATTCTGGTAACCAATTCCTTTGAGGTGTGGAAGTTTCTTAGTAGAAAGTAGTCCCATTTGTTTATCTTTGCTTTCACTTGCTTGGTCAGTGGAGTTTATTCATTGATGATGCCTTTAGCTTCAATGTCATGAAAGATTCTGCCTAAGTTTTCCTTTATGATTTTATAGACTCATGTCTAATATTGAGGTCTTTGATTCATCTTGATCTGACTTTTTGTACATGGCATTAGAAACAATTATGAGTTTACTTTATTTGTCATTGCATATAGCTGCCCAAGTTTTCCTCTATGTATTTTATGAATTTATGTCTGATATTGAGTTCTTTGGCCCATTTTGATCTGACTTTTATGCATGACATTAGGAAAATTATGAGTTTATTTATTTATTGCATGTAGCTGCCCAGTTTTTCCAGAACCACTTGTTGAAGAGCCTTGCTCCACTTCATATTTCTTGCTCCTTTATCAAAGATTAAACGCTCATATATTTGAGGGTCTATGTCAAGATATGCAACTCTATTCCACTGACCTGAATGTCTGTCTTTATTCCAATACCATGTTGTTTTAATTAGTATCATTTTGTAGTACAGTTTGAAGTTGTGGAAGGTGATTCCTTCTATCTTATTTTTCCCAAGGATTATTTTAGCTATTTGCAGGCATTTATTCCTCCATATGAATTTCAGGAGTATTTGATCTATTTATTTGAAAAATTTCATGGGTATCAGTTATAAGGGCTGCATTGTATCTGTATAATGCTTTGGGGGAATATTGTCATTTTGGTGATGTTAATCCTCCCAATCCTGGGTAGAAGAAATGAACAGATATTTCCTCAAAGAAGAAATACAAACGACCAAAAGCTCATGAAAAACTGCTCTGCATCACTAATCATCAAGGAGATGCAATTCAAAACAGCTCCGAGATTTCATCTGACTCCACAGAAATTGGCACAAAGACGGACCATTGACAGAACAAGAACAACCAGTACTGGTGCAGATGAGGGGAGAAAGGACTCTTGTCCATTGTTGATGGGAATGCCAACTGGTCCAGTCTTTTTGGAAAACAATATGGGAATTCCTTAGAAAACTGTAAATTGAGATTGTATTTGACCTAGCAATACCAATTCTGGTAATATCCCCTAGGGGGCCCAAATCACAATGCAGAAAAGCCTCTGCACTTCTTTGTTCCTTGAAGCACTATTCACAATAGCTAGAATCTGGAAACAACCTAAGTGCCTGAGAATAGAGAACTGGATGGAAGAGTATACAACTGCCAGAAAAATAAAGTCATGATATTTGCTTATAAATGGATGGACATGGAGACTATCATGCTGAGTGAAATGAGTCAGAGGGAGAGGAACAGACATAGAATGATTGCGCACAGTTGCAGGATGTAAAAAATGTAGCATGGTATACTAGTACCAAATATAATGGAAACAAAGGCCAGGAGGACTTGTCCATGGTTGCAAGTTTGCCACAAGTATGGGCTCAGTACCTGTATTGCAAAACATAATGCCTAACAGGAAAGAGAGAGTGAAAGCAAGAGAGAGAGACTTAGAGAGAGAGAGAAGAAGAGAGAAGTGTCTGCCATAGAGGCAGGTGGGGAGTAGGGAACAGTGGCAGGGAGGACATTGGTGGTAGGAAAATGTGCACTGGTGAAGGGACAGGTGTGGGAACATTGTATGACAAACCTAATCATCAACAACTTTATAATTGTGTATCTCATGGTGATTCAATAAAACAATTAAAATAAAATAAACCAATAAAAAGAGGACAGTGACAGCATAGGGGAGAAAGAGAGAGAGATGATAATGATGATGATGGTGATGATGATGATGATGAATGATAATAGAAGAGAAAAACACAAAAAATAGTTTGTACAGATAAAGGATTGGGGAAGATTTTCTTCTTTAGTTGGAGCACGAGCAGAGTGCCCTCTCTCTAGTCTTGCTGTCTTTAAACCCCAGGAGTGCTCTATCTTTTGAGATCACTCCTCCAAGTGGAAGCTGTGCAGGTCCAAACTGCAGGCCTTTGAGCATGTGAACTGGCTGGTCAAGGTTAGAGAAGCAGAAGCCCGCAAGTGATACCAAACACAGGAAATTCTGCCAAATATGTGAGAGCCCCTGCAGGTCCCAGCAACCAGAGCTGCTTATCAGAGGGAAAGGCAGCTCCTGCTGATTCCAACACCTGCTGATTTTGCAGTGCACTCTTAATTAGGAGATCCCTAGACTTTTAGGAGACTAAGATAGATATTGACAGATAGGCTGAGCTGGTCCCTGTTTGAATTTCTGAGTTTGTCAACTAAAGCCTTGCAAATACCACCTTCATAAGGGTAAATGCTACTAACTTTGAGGGTGGTGCGTACCTAAGGAAGAACTATGGGCCTCTTTGTATCACTTTTACATTTCCTGGCATGGCAATTTGTCTCTCCTTAAAGCATTTTTTCTTAAGGACATATGCTACAAACTAGATAGGAAGCGTGGGGAATATGAATACGTGTAAATACCAGTCCGACATTTTTTTAAAGTATGCCATTTATTCTGAAGTGTTTAAGAATTACTTTAAAGCTATTAGTGTCTGCAATATTCAGAAAGATACAGACACATTTTACAAACACACTCTTCCTATCAAACTTTAATAATAATAAAGGCAGATTCTTTGTTCAGTAAAAGAAACAAAAGATACGGCTTTAGGACTGACAAATTATTAACACCTGCTTGTACAGTCTGAATCAGAAGCTTAAGCACAGTACCTTCTGGCGGTCAGTTGTAATTTATTCTGCTCAGAGATTTCAAGGGAAAAATTGTGATATAAAATGGAGTGTTATAATTTCTCTACTTGGGAATAAGTCAACTCTTGAGCATCGCTGATTGTCTGACCATATCTTATTTCGACTTTTGATTTTGTTGTCTGTGGAGTCCGCACCAAAAAAAAATTGTGTTTTTAACTTCTGCTCATCCTCAGAGTATATGTCCAGAATCTTTGCATTGTGTTTTGCTGTCTAAGGAACTATGGATGACATCAAACATACAATATCAAGTCAAGTGTCCACTGTCAAAGCTTTTCAGAGAATCACAAAAATCTGCTAGCCTCTTAGAACAAACTTCTCTTACAGAAGAGTGACCTAAAACATGGCGGACAATCATGGCACCTGCATTTGCATGTGATTCCCAGCAGCTTTCACAGAACTTCCATCATCTCCCAGTGCTTTGTTTCCCATATATTTCAGAGAAAATTAGTAGCGTTCTGGATGAACAGTTAACCTATGAAGACTTACTGGGAATTATTTTTACCAGCTTCACAAGCTTCTGTTTTTTCCCATGCTCTCTGAGAAATTTGTCTGATGGTAATTGATTCTAATTGTGGATGGGAAAGTGGGTTTGGAAGAAGGAGAAGCCTTGCTGGAAAGAGACTTTCACCGATTCTGGGAACTGGCCTCATTTGAAAATGCAGTTGCTTCCGGAAGTGGAATATACCAGTCTCTTTCCCTCCTATGTCTGTCTGTCTGTCTGCCTGTCTGTCTGTCTGTCTGTCTGTCTCTCTCTCTCTATCACACAACCATCCACCATGTGAGAAGAGTGAAGAAAAGAACTTCTAAAAAACCCTCACCCATCAATTTTAGAGCTGAAATACAGGGACGGGTTTTGATTCATTGCATGAAGAACAGGGAAGGTGAAATCCAGAGAAGACAAGAAACAAAGAGAATGAAAAGAAAGAAAAGAAAAAACATTGCATAGACACTGTATTCTGACTGTGTCCCAATGACATATTTGCTCATTCATTTGAACATGTACCTGGAATTAATATCAGTTCCTGCAGTCAAAAGAAATGATCCTTAGATGGTTTCAGGCATTGAGTTCAACTCCCTTATAGTTCGACTTTTAGAGTAAATAGAAATATCTTTAAGACCCAACAACATGTTGAAGGTAACAATTTTGTGCTGTCTATAAATCTGAACTTTCTGCTCACCACTCCGTGTGAAACCTTACTCTTGTCACCACGAAATATTGAGATGATAATTAAAGGAGACTCTATTGCTCTGTTGGTAAGCTAAAGCACTTGAAAACATGTGACACATAATATGATCATGGAAATAAAGAAAATTATAATTACTTTGAAGCAAGTTTGATATACCCATGTGAAAGAATGCCCCAGGATTAAATGATTAATCCCTGGGAAACACTTAGAACAGAATCTGGCACCTGGACATGTTCCATAATGTTAACAATTATTATTATCCTTACTAAGGCTTTCTTCCCATGTCAGAAATATTATTTTGCCTAAGAAAATGTGTGTTTATAGGTATTAGGATGAACCTGACAAACAAGTTAAATTTCAAAGGAATCTGAATGGTCAAATGTTCCTAGGAGACAAAATTAAATTTTGCCTTCCTCACATTAGAAGCTGAAGTTTGCGTATGTTCTACTCTTGTTTCTCATCTCTCATCATGAAATGGATCTTAACTTAGAGACACAACGTAAATGACACAGGATCTGGAGTCACTAGCATTCTGAGTGTCCTTTGTGGTACTCTGGTGAGTTCTTTGTGGTTGGAGTCATTACTTTAGGCATAATTCTCACTAGTCTCATATATTCATGGGGAAAGTGCCCTTGCAGTTGAATGGAAGATAACAATAAAAATGTTAAAAGTAGGTACAGACTATTTTTTTGAGCTTACTAAATGAGCTCATCTTAATCAGTGATGACATAAGCATTTTATATTTTTATATTCTAAGGAATAAAGAAAATACGAGTGAATCATCAAACACTTGACTGGCAGTGTTAGCTCTCTCTAGTGTCCTTAATAAATCTATTGTCCCTCTGGTACATTGTCCCACAAGATGAGATTCTGTACTCCATCACTTCCTTTTCTTTTCTCCATTTAAGGAAGACTGAGGATAGGAAAATGTACCTGACTCTCTTGTCAGGTATTGGGGAAATTGGTCGTATTCTGATATGAGAAGAGATCTCTTTGGACATGGCCGAAGAGATATTGGAGGACTAAGGAGGATGCCAATAGAGCTGTCTGAATCAGTCAGGAAGGAAGACCCACCACTTGTGCTGGGTCACAAGCAATGGACAATATTTCTTCTAGCAAAAAGATGCCTAGAGGAGATTAATGTATGTGGTAAAAGACTAATAGGTATCACACATAGGCTAAGATCTATGCATACCTATTTCCTAACAGATCACTAGAAGGAAAAAAATAAATGAAAAGCATATATAGTGATTATCTAGTATCCGTATTACTCAGAAACTAAATTAAAATGTTTAGAAACTTCACTTCCAATACTGATGATTCTATTTATTCTTACTATATACCAGGCTCTATCCCTCACATTTTTTTTCTTTATGTTTTAAATCACTTAATCCTTATAAGACCTTAAAAATGTTTCTATTATTAAACCTACTTGACAGATAAGAGAACTGAATCACAGAGATGTTAAGATACTAGCCAAAAATTACATAGCTAGTATGTGGAAAACAGAGATTTGATCCAAGAGAGTCTGGCTCTAGACTCTAGGCTTGTATCCATTATATTCTACTGCCTCTGCAGCACTGATCTGCAAGTAGAAATATCAAGACATTATTTCCAATGCTTTAAAATATTATTTACACTACAAACTAGTCTAGGTGATTTTCTAAAAACAGGCTTTTGCAGTTCCACAGTCACTGCCAAAGCATGTAAAATGTGAGTCTAAGGATAATTTGCTAAGAATCACTTTCAGATTTCTATGTAGAATTCCATGGAAATAGGAGACATGATTTCAGTTCGATATTGTAGAAGGACCTTGAGTTAGCTTCTTTCACCTTGACCTCATTTAGCTATTGAGTGAATCAGTTGCATCACAAGAAGCAAGAGGGTGGGGTTTATGTTAAACATTAACATTAACGAAACAGTGGGGAGTTCAATATGAACATTATCTTCCATTCAAAGTGATCTGCTTGGTGAGAGATTTCAAGCTTCCTCCATTGTTAGCCAAAGAATCTGATTTGGCTATTGTGATGTTGAGATAGCACCATTAAGAATATTATTAGTAATCTTTGTATTGTTGTTTACTTTAGCATTAGTATTATTGAATGTTTTCCTTGTGTTTTAAGCCTGCTCAGAGCCAGGGTGACTAGCTCACTGCCCTGAGCAGTCTTCCTGGACCATGGCCATCTTCGGGCAGGTGTCTGGGAGTTGCAGATCTGCAGATTTGCAGACATACGCCATTTGCGAATTTTCAGAAAAGTCGCTTCTCTTCCTTTTCACTTTCATTCTCCTAATTTCTTTTCCTTTCTTTTTCCCCTCTAACCCCAATCACATGACCCACCTGAAATGCTTGAGTCTGCTTTTTGAATTGAAGAAAAGCTTGATTGAAAACGCCGGCTTTGACAGGCCCAGTATCTCAAAGAGAAAAACCCTTCGTGGCCTTGGCGGCCTCGTAGGTGGCACTTTGAGCTGTGCCGGGAACACTCAGAATTTGCAACCGCTCTCATCTCTTGATTAGTCCCTGGTTCCAAGGCTTCTAGGAGGAGCCACACTTGTCAGCTGTCAGTCGGGAGACAGCCTGTCCCTCCCAGGCACTGCCCCTGCCACAGGGAGGTGACCAGACTGTAAAAATGAAATAGACTTCAGTGGGATGCCAGAAATTCATTTTCTCCCTCGGATGCTTTCATCTCACTCATTTCACTGTGTTTACAGGCCCACAGGTTTCCTGAGGGCAGCCATGATTTAGATTTACAGTTCCCCAGGCAGTCTGATTCTAAGGAAAAGTTATAACACCTGTAATGTATTACTGTCTCCTAGAGGAGTAAAGAATGTCAGGGGCTGTGGAGGTTGGCTACCCTAATAACTATAGGCTCTCTCTGCATTGCAGCACTGAAAACGTAGGCTGGATTGGACGAACTTTAGCCTCTGTCGTTATCTGCCTACACATATGTCCAGAGTACACTCCGGTTCCCGGAGATTTGGTGGCGGTGGTGGTGGTGGTAAGTGGTGGGCTCCTACATCAGCACTCATCTAGCCTCTCGTGCGATGCTCGTGTTGTCAGAGTGACCACAATTATAAGGTTTTAAAGGCTAGTTTCTAAGTGTTTAATTGGTTTTGTGCTTATTGTCAGACATGATCTAGGGTACTAAAGGGGAAAAATGATCTTTTAAGTTTTAATATGTCATTTCTAGAAAATTTATATGTCACATTAGTTTACAAGAATATGAATTGTATGTGTTTTAGGGGTGCAGTAGTACACACTTTAGCTACCACTACCAAAGTGCACTTCAGTCAGGCTATTTATTCATTTGAAAGACGTGGTGCTACTTGGAATGATTGATCACAAGTTTAGGGAAGATCTCATTGGGAATTTTTTTTTCTTGAAAGAAAAGAAACTAACAGGAGAGCAATAGGAAGGAACCATTGCATTTATGGGCTCAGTAAACCCTTTCTAGAAACACATCATTCAGCTTCCTTTGCAGTTGATTTGAGTCATGTGATTGACTTGGGTTTTGTTTTGTTTTGTTTGCTTTTAGGGTCATACCCAGCGAAGCTCAGGGGTTCCTCCTGGCTCTTCACTCAGGAATTATTCCTGGTGCTGCTCAGGGACCTATGGTCATGAATTACTCCTGATGGTGCTCAGGGGACTATATGGGATGCCAGGAATCCAGCCTGGGTCGGCTGAGTGCAAGGCAAATACCCTACTCATTGTACTATCACTCCAGCCCCACATGATTGACGTGGGACTAGTTTCTAGGTGACTGTGCACTGTGCACTCTTTTCCAGGATGGATGCAGAGGAAGATGAAATTCTTAACCATTTAGTAGCATGGGACCAAGCCTGGCCCCTAAGTAACACGGCAGAATAAAAGCCTCAGTGCTCTGTACTATCCAGACAACAAAATCACCCGCCATTCACCCATGGTGCACTCTGACATAAGTAGGAGGTAAACCCTCATGTAAACCAGGGACAATTTGAGGCAATTTGAGGTGTTTCAGCAATTGGTACGGTGCTGCTTTTTCTCATTAGTATATCTTTCTTTTTGGCCTTTAGCTTCTGAAAAATGAATTTACTCTAAATACCTTTAGTTTCAGTAAAGTCTTTATGCCCTGTAAGCTTTATTGTTTGTACTATTATATTTGCTATATGATTTTCTGACAGGAGATAGTTCTGAAGGTAAGGTGCATTGCCAGGCCTGATTTGATCCCTGGCATATGGTCTCTTGAGCATAGCCGGGGTCATTCCTGTGTACAGAGTTAGGAATATCCCCTGAATCTCATTCCTGAACCCACCCCATGTGGTCTAATATGCACCTGCCACACCCCTCCATGTCATTTCCCTTTAAATATATAACTTTCAAACTTTTAATTTTTGTTTTACTTTTAATTTTTATTTGATCATAAAAATAAACCCTTCCAATTTAGTTATGCAAGTGAATAACTTCCATTTATCTACCCTTCAAAAAATGAAAAGATGTAGATTATCTACTTCTAATATGCCAAGCATTATTTGATGATGAAAATAAGAATGAGAGTGAACATGATAAATTAGGGTTCCTCTTTCAGTCCAATTGGTAAAGTCAATAACTTGAAAAGAAATTAAATAAACAAGTACAAAGTTAAATAACATCAAGTGAACTTTAAAACTACATTGTGAGTGGAAGAAAAGGGAACGGGCTGGAAGGAATGGATCGAAGAATAATTTGGATCGAAGGATAGCACTGGGTGTTTGGTGGTGGGTGCAGTGAGTCATACAAATCTAGATGTGTGTTGCTCTATCTTTGAAACTTATACTGTTGCTAACTAATGATACATCAATAACACCTATTATATGTAATTTAAATAATTTATAAAATTATTTCTAAATGATAAGCCTCATTAATATGATAGAATAAAGCAGTTTAATGTGATTGAGTGTGCCAGAAATAGGGGAAGGAAAAGCACTGTATCACTTCCATTGGGCATAAGTGCTTTATGGGCTTGATAAGGGCCTGAGCAATAGTACCAGCTGGAACAGTACCAGTGTACAAGTGTTTGCCTTGCACACTGCCTACCAGAATTTGATCCCTGGCATCCCATATGGTCCCCAAGCACCACCAGGAGTAATTCCTGAGTGTAGAGCCAGGAGTAACCCCTGATCATTTCCAGGTGTGACCCAAAAAGCCAAAAAAAAAAGAAGCACCAAACTAAATATATGTGTAATCTTCCAGGATCTTTGTAATATTAGGGGTGTTTATCTCTTGGTGTGAACCTAGAAGTTTTTACTAGACTGCCTAAATGTAGGCTAATTTTCAAGTCATGACCAGTCAACTAGGCATAGCAACTGTATCACTTGTATCACTTGTATCACTTGTCTTCCCGTTCATCATCGATTTGCTCGAGCGGGCACCAATAACATCTCCATATGTCCTGTCTCATGCTAGTAGAGTCCAAGGGCATCTGCTTGCACCAGGAACATAAAGAGCCTCAAACCATTCCATAAGGTCATGGGAATGAGGTCTAAAATTGTTACTGGTATTTGGCATATCAAATACGACACGGGTAGCTTGCCAGGCTCTGCCGTGCAGGTGGTACACTCTTGTCACCTCTGATCTCCAGCATTTATTGATGAACCACTCGGCCGCAATCAGCTCTTCTGCTGGGTGGAGTTCTGACGAGAGGAGTCTGGATGTGGAAAATGGCGGCCCTCATGGAGTGTGGGGGAAGTTATCTGGCTTCTTGCGAGGCTCTTGCTGGGGTGGCAGGCCAGGGCTAGAACCCGCCATTTCTCCTGGGTGCCTCGTGATCAGCTGGGCACAGGGAGAGCTGGTAGCAGCTCTGCCCCATGTCTGTGAGTCTCTGTGCCACTGACCTGGGCTTCATACTGGTGAGTGCTCCACTGCTTGAACGGCACATTTATGAATCCAATTTTCTAGACACAGCACCTCAGCTTCAGGCAGTCTGCGAGCTCACTGATCACTTTTGTGGCACAAATGGGATGTATATGGTCAGTGACATCATGAAATAAGCAGCAAGCTGAACTGTACAGACTAAAAATAACATCCAAAGAACAAAACAGCTCCTTATAAATTCTAGACCAAGTTGTGGGAAGAATGGGAAAAACAAGACTAGTCAGATCAAGATTAATCCCACTTTATGTTGAACAAGGGTCAGGGAAATAAACATTGTCATTACTTGTATTGGCATATCGAATATGCATCCAACAGGTTTCCAGCTCTGCTGTGCCAGCGGTATACTCTCAGTAGCTTGCCAGGCTCTCTGAGAGGGGTAGGTAGAATATTCTTGGTAATTTGAAGATACATCTCAACCTGTACCTAGGTCGAGAAGTCAACATGTTGAACGACCTAAAGCCTAAGCTTTGCAGGAGGAAGAGAACAGCATAAAATGCCTTCAAGAGCATCGAAGAAGTAACTAAAAGGACAAAGAACCTCCAGCTCCAGGCACATCTCTTTGACTCCACCATTCTCTCTGCATTAACATACACCTCAGAGACCTGGGCCCTAGGAAAGCAGGATGAGAATGCTATTTGGGTCTCCCAACGAGGAATCAAAGGAGCTATGCTTGGAATATCACTTCTCACTCATCTGAGAGAAGGAATCCGGAGTTCTGACCTCTGTCGATGATCCAGAGTCAGGGACGCTGTCTTGTTTGCCAAGGCATCGAAAATCAGATGGGACTTGACATGTAATTCAATTTGGAGACACTGATGGACTAGAGCCATTACCCACTGGATCCCAAAGGATGTCAAAAGATCACGTGGCAGCCCACCTACAAGATGGTCAGACTTTTCATGAAGACCCTGAAAGAATGGTTTAAGGCTCTTCGTATTCCTGGAGCAAGCAGATGCCATTGGGCTACACTGGCACATGATAGGGTCAAATGGAAACATACTGGTGCCCACTTGAGCAAATCGACAAATAACAGGATGTCAAGTGATCAAGTGATCAAGTGATGTTGAATTAGAGGGGAATTATTGGAGAACAGGTTTAGTTATCTGGAAGCTTTGTTGTTTTGTCCACCCCCCAGCTTAATCTATTTAAGCCAAGGTTCATTCTAGTGAGACCCCTCTTCTATGTAAACACTGCTAGAGGGTGTGGCAGTTACAGAAGTCACCTTGATTGAATAACTTCTGACTTATTCAATCAGAATAAGTCAGACTTATTCTGATCTACTAAGACTTCTATGTTTTTTAGATTGGGCACAGCTCCTCTCTATACCCACTGTACCCAGTGTGGGACAGTTAGAATTTAACAGGAGACTACCATCCTGGCTACGTTGAGACTATAGGAAGACTATAGGAAGGATCGTACTAGTTTGCTTTAAGCAGGCGAGTGTGACCCTTTCAGTACAGGAGAACAAGATACTCAGAATCACCCAGGTGCAGATAATAATAATAGGACCTATGGGTATCATCTAGATTACATGAAGCTCATGAAATTAAGATATGTTACTTTATATCAGCCCTCTCACTCCAGTGTTTTACATAAGAGACAATCTCTGTAGAAAGGATTAGACCTTGGCTAACCTTTGTTTATACCTGCAATAGGGTGTGGCACCGCCCTTCAACAATCTGTTTAGAGTTATTTGTTGACAGGACCCTCCCTGGATACTTTGGTGTATATAAGGGGACTAACTTGAAGCCCCTTCGGCTTTGGCCTTTTAGCTTTCGGCTTTTGGCTCCTATGACTTTTGGCTCCTCAGCCTTTTGCTTTTGGCTTTTGGCTTTTTGCACTTTGGCCTTTTGCTCCTTCTTCTGGGTAGGACTCAGCTCGGGTGAGATCCTCTCTCTTTGGTGGGAGACTTAGGCTCTTTTGTATGGTCTAAGTTCAGACCAGAGCTAGAGTTTGTTCATTATATTGGAGTGCTGTGGAAGAGCTTTTGTACTATTAAAAGTCTATTTGGAACTTCACCGTTCTCGTGAGTTTTCATCTGTTCCCCCGGCATCCTCGGAGGTAGAAGAGAACTTCTGTCCTGACACTATAGGGGACCCCAGCGGCATTCCCCGATAGGGAATAATGTGTTTAGATAAAGGCATTATATAAACTCCAATATTTTCTTAGCTTTCAAAATTTGAGAATACGAAGTATATGACCAGAATATGGAATAGTTTTAAATGGTTGATATCTCATTTATTTAATCAAAAAGCAATTTCAAAGCAAAACACTGAGTTTGCCTCAATAGAAATGAAATAGAATGTCTCATTATGAGAGCCATCTACCATATCAATCTTTTATTCTAGTCAAATTCAGAAAAGAAATGTTGAAAGACTTTTCAGTATTGACCTAATGAAAGAATGATATAGGTCAAAATGATGAAAACTAATAAAATTAGTGGTTTCTCATTTGGTTAAAACACTGCAGGAGCTCCAACCCATTGCTATAACATCTTAAATTCAGTTGTGTCTGAACTCTGTTGTGACCTGCACCGCAACTCTTCCCAGCAGTCCGGGAAGCCACAAAAATGAAGACTGGTGGCTGGGCCACCCCCTGTGGCACCCATTTAAAATCTAAAGTTAAAACTGTGTGAAGAAAATAAGTCACTTCATATATATAATATCACTTGATCACTTGATCACTTAAATCCCGTTATTCATCAATTTGCTTGGCGGGCGCCAGTAATATTTCCATTGGACCCTATCACGTGCCAATGTAGCCCAATGGCATCTGGTTGATTCAGGAATATGAAGAACCTCAAACCGTTCCTTCAGGGTCTTGACAAGGAAGTCTGAGCATCTTGTAGGTGGGTGGCCATGTGATCTTTTTGACATCCTGTGGGATCCAGTCGGTAACGGCTCTAGTCCAGTGGTTGTCTCCAAATCACATTACATGTACATATAATATATATTACATTAGAGGTACCAGTGAACCTAAGCCTCACATTTCTTCACTTCTCCATAACTTACTGTAAACATACAAAGATATCCTAACTGAAGGTGCCTACTACACAACCAAATACAAGAACAACTCCAAATGGTAAAGGTTGCAATGGCAAAGCAATGCAGAAACCCTCCAGGGTTAGTGAGTGAAGTCTTTAACCCAATAATACTGAGGTATACAACATCCCATTTTGTTGAGAGTTTTATCATAAATGGGTGCTGAATCTTCTCAAATGTTTTCTCTGCATCTATTGATAGGATCATATGGTTTTCATCTTTTCTTTTATTGATATGGTGTATTATTTTGATTGACCTGAAAACGTTACACCATCCTTACATTCCTGGGATGAATCCTATTTGGTCATGGTGTGTGATCTTTTGATAAGTCGTTGAAATCTATTTGCTAGTATTTTGTTGAGGATTTTTGCATCTGTGTTCATCAGGGATATCAGAGATATCTCAACAAAATGGGATTCGAAGGAATCTTCTTCAATATAGTCAAAGCCCTCTATCATAAGCTCACAGCAAGCATTATTCACAGTGGATAAAAATGAAAGGCTTTCACCCTAAGATCAGGGACAAACAAGGTTCTCTTTATTGTCACTTCTATTAAAAAAAGTACTGGAATTATGTGCCATAGCAGTTAGGCAAGAAAAAAAGAGATCAAGTGCATCCAGATAGGAAAGGATGAAGCCAAGCTTTCACTATTTGCAGATGACATGATAGTGTGCTTAGAAAATCCCAAAGAGAACTTAGTCCTATACTAAATTCCTCACCACTTAGGGGGCTCCTTTTCTTTTCCCTACTACTTAAAATCTACCAAAAATATCTTAGAAAAATATATTTGTATAGTAAAGTGGCAGTTAAAAATCAATACCCAAAAGTCCATGGATTTCCTATATACAAATAATGAAAGAGAAAAGAATCATATTCAAAAAACAATACCATTCACAGCTGTGCTTCAAAAAATTAATTACCCTCGGAATCAGCTTAACTAAAGAGGTGAAAGACCTATACAAAGAAAACTACAAAACCATGTCAATAAATAAAAGATACATGAGAAAATGGAAAAATATTTGTTCCTCATGGGTTCGGAGGATCAACATTGTCAAAATGGTAATACTCCCTATAGCATTATACAGATTTAACACAGTACCCATAAGGATACCCATGGCATTCTTTAAAGAAATGAATCAAACGCTCCTGAAATTCATATGGGGTAACAAACCCCAAGAATAGCTAAAGCAGTCCTTGGATAAAACAATATGGGAGACATCACCTTCCTAACTTTACTACAAAGCAGTAGTAATTAAAACAGCATGGTATTGAAATAAAGACAGACCTACACACCAATGGAACATAGTCAAATGTCCTAGCACTGACTCTCAAATATATGATCACCAATTCTTTTATAAAGGAACAAGAAATATGAAATGGAACAAGGAAAGTCTCTTCAACAAATGGTACTGGGGATAAAACTGGACAGCTACATGCAAGAAAATGAACTCAGACCTCTCTCTAATGCCAGGCACAGAAGTCAGATCAAAATGGATTAAAGACCTCAATATCCACCTGAATCCATAAGGTACCTGGAAGAGTATGTGGGAAGAACTCTCCACAACATCGAAGCTAAATGCATTTTCAATGATGAAGCACCACTGACCAAGCAAGTGGAAGCAAAGATAAATAAATGGTACTACATTAAACTAAGAGGATTCTGCAGTTTCAAAAAAGAAACAAAGACCAGAAACAAAGATAGCCCACGGACTGGAGGAAATTATTTACCCAATGCTCATTTGATAAAGGGTTAATATCCAAGATATAAAAGGTACTGTTATAACTTGACATGAAAAAGATACCCAACCCCATGAAAAAGAAATGGGGAAAAGAAATGAACAGAAATTTCTACAAATAAGAAATACAAATGGGCAAAAGACTCATGAAGAAACGCTCTACATTGCTAATCATCAGGGAGATGTAAATCAAAACAACAGTGAAACATCATATGTCTCACCACAGAGAGTGGCACACATCCAAAAGAGCAAGAACAACCAGTGCTGGAGTGGATGTGGGGATAAATGACTCTCTTTATTGTTGTGGGGAATGCAACTGGCTCAGCCTTTTTGGAGAACAATATAGACATTCCTCAATAATTTAGAAATTGAACTTCCATAGGATTCAATACCACTTCTGGAAATATACCCCAGGGCTTCAAAAACTACACTGTAGAAATGCCATCTGTACTTCCATGTTTATTGCAGCATCATTCACAATAGCCAGAATCTGGAGACAACCTGAATGCCTGAGAACAGATGA
Source organism: Cryptotis parvus (assembly GCA_021461705.1). Lineage (NCBI taxonomy): Eukaryota > Metazoa > Chordata > Mammalia > Eulipotyphla > Soricidae > Cryptotis > Cryptotis parvus. The sequence goes on from JAJIBD010021799.1 coordinate 220,980, forward strand.
CTGGTTAAAGAAATGATGGTATATCTATATAATGGAATACTAAGCAGCAGTTAGGAAAAATGAAATCATGACATTTGCTTATAAATGGATCTACATGAAGAGTATTATCCTGAGTGAAGTTAGTCAGAGGGACGGGCATAAAATTATTGCACACATCTGTGGGACGTTAAAAAAACACAATATGAAACCATTACCCAAGGACAAGGGCCAAGAGGATTATTTCACAGTTGGAATCCTGCTTCAAGTAGTTGGGGAAGAGACAGTTGGAATAGGGAAGGAATCACTATGACAAAGATAGTTGTAAATGTTCACACTGGATAAGAACTGCACGCGGACAGTAGATAAAGGAACACATATGATAACCTCTCAATGTCTGGATTGTAAACCATAATGCCCAATGGGTGAGATAGAAGGAAAGTGCCTGCTATAGAGACAGGCTGGAAGTGGGGAGAGGCGACAGTCAGGAAAAGGGAAACAGATGGAGGGATGAGTGTTGGAACATTATATGCCTGAAACCCAATCTTGAATAGCCTTGTTAACTCTATCTCATGGTGATTCAAAAAAAAAAAAAAAAAGAAGAAGCACTTGCCTTGGTGCAGGCAACCATGGTTTGATCCAAATACTGCATATGATCATCCAGTACCACCAGTTGTAATCCATGAGCACATAGTCAGGAATAAGCCCTTATTTTAGGGGTGCAGCCCCAAACAACAACAGCAGCAGCAGCAAAATCCAAGTAAGCCTAATAGTTGCTATTATCAGTATTATTTTGCCCTCAAATTAACTTAAGCTTGGTTTTTTTATTCTATTTTACCTTTTCAGCCTAAATAATGATAAATATTGTTTAAAAATTTAAAACACACACACACTCACACATACACACACGCTGCAGGAGCTTCACTTTGATGAACTTCCACATCCTTTTTTCCTTATCTACCCCATTTTCCATCCTTTTTTACTCTGGTCCTTTGCCTCACCCAACACCAATGCTTTATTTCTGCTGAGCAAGTCTGCCTTGATAAAAAGGACAGGCAGGAGAGCCAATTTGGATAAGGACCCACATAAGGACATGCCAATTTGCAAACCCCAACACAAAGATAACACTTAATAGAGCACAGTAAAGTTATATTAGACATGCTTTTGCTTTCATTCAATTCAGACGGAAATAGTATTAAGGAGACCATCTTCTTTTTCTTATGTATCACAGATAAATAGAATGCCTTGAAAGTTATTACACTGTCCTTAAGACAAAATTATAGGTAGATTAATAATAGCTTACATTTATAGTAGGCTTAGTATGGGCCATTTCTTGTTCTGGGCAGTTTACATGAATTATTTCTTTAAAAGATAGAAAAACTTGGTCCTGTGAGGTTTATATGATTTGCTTAAGATTACATCACTAGGAAGTGGCAGATCCAGAAATCCAAAAAATCCAAGCCAGCCTGACTCCAAAGTCCATGATCTTAAATATCATACTTCTCCTAATAAAAAAATCAGTAAATGTCAAATGATCTTTATAATAAATGGTGCATTCAGACCATCAAATTAATGATAAAAGAAGAAATAGGTTTCTAAACAAAATAACCACTTCAGTTTCTTTTCATAACAAATATTTTTTAAGGAGGGTACAAGACAGCCTTTGTGTACGAACTTCTGACAAGCCGGCTGTCTCAGCAGCTCTCAGTCCTCATGGCTTATTTTCATTCCCCATGAATTTCTTGCTTGGGATTTATGACTTCTGTTTTCTAACACAGAGTTCTATTTTGACTGGATCTCACATTAGCTGACCCTGTTCTCAGAGGAGTATCCATACCTGTGGCAAGAGCTGGACAAGATCCTCTGACAAGAGTAGTTCTAGCATATGAAAGGCATCCTGATAGGGGAACTGGTTAAGTATACCGAAGGCTTTGATTTTTATTTTTTGACAAAAATGTACTGCCACGATAGCACTCTGGCATGACTTGGGAAAGTTACAGTAGAATTTCTTTCTGTGACTATATTTAGGAATGTGTTCTCGGAAACAGCTGGTATGTTACAAATGCAACTGAGTGTCATAAGAAGTGAGATGTTTAGAATCCCACTCCAAAGTATACAGGCTGTCGATACTTGAAACTTGGTAAATGACATGGCAGGAAGAGAAATGGCGGGCACTTGAGAGGGTTGAGCATTAGATAACCAAGTTTTAAGCATCAGCTAGCTTTGCAAATCTTACACCAAACCGTTCTGATGGAGTGCATTGAGGGAAGCAGTTAGTTTATATATTTAAGTTAATAGTGAGGCCTTTGTAGTAAATTACTGATAAATATTATATGGCAGTCTTCTCGACTAGCATGGATGGTTATGGACAGCTATATGATACTTATTCTTCATCACATATTATTATGTAAAGATATTTATATCTCTTTTAGTTAGATATTAAGATAATGTTCCAATATTAGGGATATATTAGTAGGGGAAGCTTAAACAATCTTTTAAAAGTATTAAGCACAAAAATTAATGGTACAAACATAATTTGCAATTCAGTTTACATTGTTCTAATTAGATTTTTCAAAAAAGTTTAGCAGGAGGAACAAATATTATTATTATCATTATTATTTAAAATATGGAGAAATTGAGAAGCTGAGAGATAGTACAGGAGTTAAGAGATATTCTTACATCTAGCCAACCCCACTTGAAATCTTGATGTTACATTAAATTCCCTGAACACTATCCTGAGTGATCCATGAATATAAAGCAAGAGTGATTCCTAAACAGTATCAGGTATATGCCAAAATCAAAAGGAAAAAGAAACAGGTTCTTTGAGGTAAAGTGACTTCCCTAACCTATGAATGTAAGTAGTGACACTTTCTGGAATTCTCTAATTTAGGTTTTTCGGACAGTGCATTTCAAGTTATTCTTTTACTGTCTTGGTCACTTTTTCTCAGTTTCACCTTTTAAAAACATTTTCCTACACCCTAAAATACTGGCATTGCAGATTTCCATTTTTATTTCCCCTTTCTTCCTTTGATTATAAATTCTCACTACGAATGAGAAACAACTAGGAACACTTACCTGTTTATCTCTATTGAAAGAAAGCAATAATTGCAATAATTCATTTCCTCAGTACTAACTTCAAACTCTTCCTTACTCAGGGCCGAGAGATAATACAGCAGGTAGGGTGCATGCCTTGCACGCTCCACACATTCGTTCCACCCCCAGCACCACATATAGTTCCCTGAGCCTGCCACGAGTGACACCTGAGCACAGACTCAAGTGTAATCCCTGAGTATCACTGAGTATGATCCCCCAAAAAGCAAAACTCTTTTAATATTTTCTTTCTGTATGATAGAAGCTGGAAATCTAAAAAAAGTATTTTCTAGAATTTCTTGCAGCTACATTTCAAGTACAGAAAAATTGTTGCCAGTTGGAAAATATATGAGATACTTTTTGTATTCCCAATGAGATATAACTAAGAAATCTTCAGCTTATTCCTTTGCAGTGTTTGATGGTTTCTAGTACATTCAACAGTTGGCCAGTCATTCACACACCCAAAACAGCAAGAACAACCGGTGCTGGCGTGGATGTGGAGAAAAAGGGACTCTCATCCACTCTTGGTGGGACTGCCGACTGGTCCAGCCCTTTTGGAAAACAATATGGGCATTCCTCCGAAAACTAGATATTGAGCTCCCATTTGATCCAGCAATAGCACTCCTGGGAATATACCCGAGAGACCGAAAAACACATAGCAGAAACACTATCTGTACTTCTTTATTCATCTCTGCGCTATTCACAATAGCTAGAATCTGGAAACAACCTAAATGCCCAAGAACAGAGGACTGGCTAAAGAAACTGTGGTACATCTACACTATTGAATACTATGCAGCTGTCAGAAAAGATGAAATTATGAAATTTACCTGCAAATGGATGGACATGGAGACTATCATGCTGAGTGAAATTAGTCAGAAGGAAAAGGACAGATATAGAATGACTGCATTCATTAATAGGATATAAATAGATACCAGTGTTTTACTAAGTGTGGGAAATGGTAATGGTAGACTAACACTTACCATTGAGTATACACAAAGAGACTTAAGTGATAAACTCTAAATATCTGCAGGGCTAGCCACAATGTGTAAAAGAAGAGGGAGAGAGATACAGAGACAGAGAGAGACAGAGAGAGAAAGAGAGGAAACTGGGCTACCTGCTATTGAGGCAGCCTAGGGGTGGGTAGGAGGGGGTGGGGTACATTGGTGGTGGAAATGGGGCACTGGTGGAGGGATGGGTGCTGGAATACTGTATTACCAAGAACACCTTTGTAACTGTATGACTCACAGTGGTATAATAAAAATTTTAAAAAACAGTTGGCCAGTCATTATCACCTATGCAAAAGATGTATGATTTGAAAGCAACAATCTGGAGAGACTGTTTAGTGGGTAAGGCAAGAGCTTGCCTTGCAAACAGCCAATCAGAACTTAATCCTCAAGCCTCACCTGGAGTGAACTCTGAGCATCATCAGGTGTGAACCACAAAACAGAAAGTCGAAACAAACGACAACAAAGTAAGGCAAAAGTGGGGCCAAAGCCATCTATTTGCTGTTTTTGTTTGCTGCAGCTGGCGGGCACAGCTATAGAAGCATTGGCTTTCTCAGCCTCCATTTTGTAGTGCCCCGTCACTTTCTATACCTGCTTTCAGATACATCAAGATAGGGTTGCAGTAGCTGACAGCAGGACTTTGTGCTTACTTGACTAACTCTCATAATTATAATGACGAGTATAACGTCCTCAGTACATCTTTTTTAAAATTTTATTTATTTTTATTTAGGCACTATAATTTGACGTTTTGCAGCCATTTTCTGAAAAATATTTCCGAAATCCAACTTTAACACTTCCTTTCCAGCTTTTAAATGACATTATGAAAACAATTCCCTGTATGAGTTCCCAGAAAGTATGAATGAACCAACATAATCCCAATCTATTTATCTTTGATTTTCAATTACTTTATAATGCTGAGAGATACCCCCAGAGGCAAACTGCCCTGAATTAAACAATTATCTTCATTCATAAGCTGGAACTTACTTCGATTCTCTTTCCTTCCTAACTGCAATGAATTGCAGACCTAGGTGAACAAAGTTGGAATCATCTTAAGTTTTTCCTACCATTTTTCTCTCTTGTTAAATATAATCCATTATTTTGTAATAAAATCCTAGATTCCCGGATTCTCTGTTATTCCTGTAATTCACAGGCCTATTGTTCCATTGCATGAATTGATACACCATTTATTCCTAACTGGTCCTTTTCCCACTCTCCAGACATCTGGAGAACAGAGTGATCTCAGAAAAAGCACCTTGATAGTAATATGCATGTTCTTAAATTATTTAGTGACATCCCTTATCTAAAGAGTGCAACATAAATTTCAAGGTCCTTAACATAATATTTAAGTTCCTTCATGACATGACCTCTTTATAGAGTTCTATGTCTCATTGTTTGCCATTTTGTTTTCTTTCTACATACAATAGTTTTCCGTTCTCTTATATTTGAGTATAAAGTTTCTCAATCTATTTTACTATAAATTTTATTTATCCTTCAAAAACCCTGACTAAGGGCCAGGAAGCTGAAAGATAACACAGTGAGGAGGGCATTGGCCTTGCATGTGGCCAACCCAGGTTTGATCACAAATTTCTCTATGATCCTCCAACTCCTGCCGGGAGTAATCCCTGAGCACAGAACCACGAGTAAGCCCTAAATACTGCCCAGTGTGGACTCCAAGACAAAACTAACAAATAAAAGAGCCTGGTTAGGTGTCATTTCTTTCATGAAGAAGACTTTACTGACAAGACTATTTCAATGCTCCTCACTGCAATTCAGTTTAACCAATTTTCTCCTCCTTCTCCTGACTATAATCTATTACGGATAATTATCTCATGTGCTGCACGTGTCCCATGAGTCTGGCACTGTCTTTTACAAGCTGCATGCCCTAACCATTTACTACAGACACTACAGGTGCACACAAAACAGTTAAAGAAAATGTACAACTAACATATTGATAATAGTAAGGATTCCATTTGCCTAGGATTTGAGTCTTGTGGCTCAATCAAGTAGTGTTCTCTAGAGAGTTTCTTTCTGGATATACACCCAAAAGATCAAAAGTCAGGACTTAAACATATATTTTACAACAAAGGTCACAACAGTTTATTTGCAATACCTGAAAGGTGAAAATAACCCAAGTGGCCATCAGCAGATGTAGCTATAAATAAAAATTAAATATTGATTTACATCATTCATACTTAAAAAAAGAGAAAACTTCTGATATATACTATAACATCAATGAACCTTGAAGACATTAAGCTAAGTGAGATAAATCAGACTCAAAAGGACAAATATTGCATGGTTCCAATTTTGTGGAAGTTTCGGACTATACCCAGTGATACTTAAGGCTTACTCCTGGCTCTATTCTCAGAGACCACTCCTGGTGAGACTTAGGGGACTATTGGGATACTAGGTTATTGAACCTGCATCAATCACATGCAAGGCAAATGCCCTACCCAATATACTATATCTCTCTGACACAAGATATGATTACATTTATACATAGAATATTAAATTCATAGATACAACATAAGTAATTGCTGAGAATCTTATTCCTGAGTTTTGATTTAAAATATAAAGCTTTATTGGTTGCATGTTGTCATTTTGGTGCAACAAAAATTTCTAAAGAGTTGTGATGGCAGTACAGCAATGTAAACAAACGTTTCTGAACTATATGCTTAAAGTGCTACATTTTATGTTATTTAAGTACCTAAAAATCAAAAATGTTGTTCTAGATACATTAGTTCTATTCTCAGATTTTTCATTATTTAACTATAAAATTAAATTTAATATTCTGTTTTCTTTTTCTTTCTTTTTATTTTTTGATTTCTGGGTCACACCCAGCAATGCTCAGGGGTTACTCTGGCTCTGCACTCAGGAATTACTCCTGGTGGTGCTCGGGGAACCATATAGGATGCTGGGGATCGAACCTGGGCCGGCACAGGCCGGCGCTGCAAAGCAAACGCCCTACCTGTTGGACTATCGTTCCGGCCCCAATACTCTGTTTTCTTAATATCTAGCTTCCTCATCTATAAAATGAAACATCAGAAGTAGTCTTGAGGTTTGCTTCTAGTCATAAAACCTTTGGACTCCTACTGGGAAATCCAGTTCTCTCTGGTTAGGGTCTATGTCAATGACTACACTACATTTACCCACAGAAGACTCTGTTCAACTTTTCTCTTTCAGACTCATATCAGTGGATGGGAAAAGAGAGAGCAATTAAGGCAAAAAAGAAGAATTATTCTAGAGGCTGGAGCAATAGTTCAGCAGGTGGGGCATTTTCCTTATACAAGGCCTACCTAGATTTGATCCCTGACACCCCATATGGTCTCCCTGAGCATCGCAAGAAATAATTCCTGAGTGCAGAGCCAGGAATAACCCCTGAGCATTGCTGGGTTTGATCCAAAAAGCAAAAAAAAAGAAAAGAATTATTTTAGCATAAATATCTGAATGTAATATTGCCTTTATGACCCTAGCATATTAAAAATGTAAGAAAATATTTATTATTGTTCAAATGACCATTAATGCATCCATTAATTTGTTCTTTATTTAAAAAATACTGTGAGTACCGTGTCGAGTTCTATTAAGTGTCATGAATGCTGGCATTTATGACAAGTGTGGTTGAGACATTCATTGTATAGTGAGAGACTATGGCATGTTCATGAATACTTCAAAAGACTTTCACGTTTTGAATAAAAACAGAGAAATGTACAAAGAAATGTGGGATTTGTGGAGTCACTCATCACTTTCAGGAAATAAAACCTCCCAGAGAGGGATGACTTTAATGTAGTCTTGAAGTAAGAGAGATTCATGAAGCATAAACTGAATATAATTCCTGATTTTTCTCTTTCTTGATCTCAATGTTGTGTTTATATATCCCCATCATGGTAGTGGGAGTAGGAGATGAACTTAGGTAGCCATACCCACGGCAGGATGGTTGCTACAAACAGGTTTTATTAAACCTGATCTCTTCTGATACATTCTCATGGATATACACTCATTTCATATCCTTTAAAGACCCTTAGGCAAAGATAAAATATTACCCACAATCTGCTATTCTTTTAATAGCCTTGCCAATGTTTGCTATTCTAATGTCAACAGTCATTGTATAGCTTGGCTTTCAATATGGGATTAAACCTCTTTTATTCTTGCAGAATCAAAAAGCAATTGGATAGTTAGTATGCTCTTTGGAATCCCATTGCAAAAGAATGAGGTTCTGCCAGATCCTGTCATGGAAGAAGAAAGCCGACACGAAAGGTGGAAAAAATGCTCCTGAAAGGAAAGTGCTGACAGGTTACACACGTCACCAAACAGACATCCAGCACCTAAGGGTTACTGACTTGGAAGATGTGCCAAAGTTGGCCAGCAGGACCCAGCATGCTGGGATTAGAAGGGAACTAATTAATTATGGAGTGTCAAACACATTGTCAGAGTGCAGATATCAAAAAATAATAAAATGGACTGAACATGGTCTAGCCAGTAAGAGTAAAATCATACGCCTTAAAATTATAATTTCTTTAGAAAGAGTCAAGATATTTTATTCTCTTTATGACAAGAAGATAAATTGCTTTTTAAAAATTGGTCAATATAGAAACACTAATGGAAAGAAAGAAATAAAAGGAAGGATTGAAGAAAGGAGAGAAGGAAAGAGATGGGAGGAAGGAAGAAAGGGAGGGAATAAGCTGAAGGAAGAAAGGAAGGAGGAAGAGAGGGAGGGATAAAGAGAGCTATATAGCACCTACTATGTTCCAAACACTAAAAGAAAATTTCTAAGGAAAAATATAAATTTACCCTGTTTCTAATGCAAAATTGGGAAGTGATTCCGTCTGAGTATCTTCAGACTGAGTGTCATTTAGTGATTCTTTCTGTGTGTACTACCCTCCTTTAACACTTGTGAAAGCTCAGTTAAAAAGATATAATTTTGGGAGGGAATCTGGGGACACTGGTGTTGGGAAGCTACTGTGGTGGGGGATGGGTTCTGGAACACTGTATGACTGAAAGCCAATCATGAACAGCTTTGTATTTGCATATCTCACAGTGGTGTACGTTTTAAAAATTAAAAGAAAACCCAAACAACTAAAAAATGATGTAATTTTAACAAATGAGAAACAATTGGCCTGGGTCTCATTTGTTACAGTTCTACATAAACTGTGTGTGTTACCTGCAAAGAAGAGCTCACTTGGTCTTGCAAATCTTCTCTCTACCTACTACTCCGCAATATGCCAGACAGTTGCCATTTCAGCATGAATAACCCCATATGAACAAGCCAAGGTTCTAGGGTTTTCCGAACTCAGAAAAATGTAGACATGGACAGGGTTTGCTTCTTATACCTCTAAAACTATTTTCTCTTCAAGTCATGAGGCATCTTGGCTCTCCTGTCTCCTTTAAAAGTTTGTACAGCTGATTGGGAACTTACCTTGCACATGGCATCCCATTTGGTGCCCTGAACACCACCAGGAGTGATCATTGACCACAGAACCATGAATAACGCTGGACACAGCTGGGTGCAGACCCCAAATCAAAACAAACAGACAAAAACTAACACTAGCAAGGACTTGACTTGCCACGAAGCTACTCTTGCTGGTGCCTCAGTGCTAATTTCTCCCTTAACCAGGAAGTGCCACAACCACTTACTGATAACTAACTTTGTAGGGTTGATGCATGCCTGTCCTAAAGTACCTACTTTCTAGGTTCTCCTTCATGACCTTGCAGGTAAAGTTTTGCTTGTGTTATGTTTTGGCCACCTGCCCCTTGAGGCGTTGCAGGTGTGGCTGCGGTGCCAGGCTATATCAGCAGGTGGCAGGCAGGAGAGAGGCTTGTCTACACTCAGGGCTCTGCCCCGTGGGCCTTGGACGGTTGATGGTATGGCATAGAAAAAGACTAGGCCCCTGGTATGAACCCAGAGCCACAGCAGAGCCTGACAAGCTACCCATGTTGTAATTGATATGCCAAAAACAGTAATAATAATGGACCTCATTCCCAACGAATGGAGATATTACTGGTGCCTGCTCGAGCAAATCAATGAACAATAGGAAGACAAGAGATACAAGTGATACAAGTATTTTGTTTTATAACACTCTCTTGATATGAAGTTTTCAAAGTATGAGAAACAGTCATACCCATTGGTAATTAATTTTATAATTGGTACTTTATACAAACTACTTCACTTAATACCTCATTTGATAATTTTCCATTATGCATTTAGGTAGACTAAGTTTCATGCATTATAACTTGCTCAAGATCCCGTTATGCAGACCCAGTGAACTGAGCCATTCTACCCCCCCCCCTGCCCCGACACTTGCTGTTATAACCCTACGTGGCTTTAGTTAAATGCAAGGGTCTGAAGTGCTAGTCACCTCAGGTAACATTTTTACTTCTTATGACTATAAGCCATAGCTGACTATATTTGAAAGCTCCAGTGCATCTGATGCCAGAGGAAAATGCCTGGAAAGATGTGACTCAGCAACACAAAGTTACAGGACAGAGAGGGACTTGATCATCTTAGTCACCGTCTACTTTATACTCGGAACCCTGAGAACCAAAGAGAAAAACATCATTAAAGTATAGCATAGAACTGGTGGAGGGATGGGTGCTGAAACAATGTATGACTTAAAGCCGGACATGAACATCTTTAAAATTATATATCTCATGGTGGTATAATAAAATATTTTTTTTAAAAAATTTAGCATAGAATCTAGATATTGAAAAATGTAGTATTTAAAAATATACCCTTGTATCATGCTGAATGAAATGAGTCAGAAGGAGAGGGACAGATACAGAATAGTCGCAGTCATTTGTGATCTAAAAACATAATATGGAAACAATAGCCAAGGACAGTAGATACAAGGTCCAGGATGTTTGGTCCAAGGTTGGAAGCCTGCTTCAACCACTTGAGGAAACGACAGCTGGGATAGGGAAGGGACCACTATGACAGGGACAATGGTTAATGATCACCCTGGATAAGAACAGCATGCTGAAAGCAGGTAAAGGAACAAACATGGTAACCTCTCAGTATCTGTATTGCAAACTGTAATGCCCAATGGGAGAGAGAGGGAGAAAAAAGGAAAGTGCATGCCATAGAGACAGGCTGAGGGTGGGGAGATGGGTTGTGGCAGGATGGCAGAGGGCACATTAGTGGTGGGAAATGTACACTGGCATAAGAATAGTGTTGGAACAGTGTGTGACTAAAACCTATCATGAAGAGCCTTCTAACTGTATTGCATGGTGATTCAATAAAATAAATTGGAAAAATATATATCCCTATCAACATACAGTATTTCTTCCCACACACACTCTACAGTCTTCTCTCTCTCAGCTTCAAAGTGAGATATGAATGTTGTCCCTAGAGCAATGCCAAGAAAGTTTCCGCACATTGTGTTTCAAGAAATCAAGTCATTTAGTTAAGAATCCTAGACATTCATATGTCAATCAATCGCAATAACAGGATAGCTCCAATGCTGATATCAGAGCTAGTGGTGCGATTTCTTGCATACAATATCTTGCTTGTTTTGATTTATCCATAACCTAAAAGATGATGCAGAAAGTAAGTGCTACCTCCAAATCACCAGGTTTTTCATTGTAAGTGACACCTTTGCATTTTATTAGGTTGGTCTACTTTTTTAATAAGCCTTTACAGGACCAATATATCATATTAAAGCATTCCTCTTTACTGGTTATAAATTGCCTTGAGAGTGCTGTGACTATGTCTTCCAGAGCATCTATGACAGAATGAGTCTTAGGATCCAAACATGTCATTGTCACAGCAGAAGGATGACACTGTAGCCCCATCTGACTCCCCTCTTTAGGAAAAAAGGCATATGGTGGGATAAGAAAGAGAGACAAATAGCTGTATAGTTTGTTGATGGCTGGTCTGTCACCAATGTGCTGTTAAGACTTTTAAAAAGTTATTTAACCTCTCTGGGTCTCTGCATCACTACATAATAGGATCTTCTTTGTCAAGTTCACAGCATTAGTGAAAGAAAAAATAAGATAATATATATGAGACATTTTGAAGACCATTTTGGTCTCAGAGCCTACTTTGGGACATACTTTTAGCATGCAGGGTTTTTATAGCAAAGTGCCCTTGAGATCATCACTGGAAAAGTGTATCAGGAAATAATATTGGATGGGAGATTAGTTCTCTTATATTTTTAAGGCCCAATGACAGCCTTGGCCATCTCCATTAGAAGAACTAGAGCCAGCATAGCATGTCACCATTGTCTTATATTGGACCGAGATGGCTAAATCATTACTGCCAACATTGATTAGTCATTTGATGTTATAGAGCTTAAGCTAGGTAGTCCTTAGCTGTTTAGATGGAGGTTCTTTGCTGAGGTGATAATTCTTTCCTGAAGGCGTGAATATTTGTGGCACATTGCACCCCCTTGTCATGTATACTCTGTATACCCTTTGATGCTTAGATACACCTTAGACATCTTCAGTGTATCAGCACTTTCAGAATTCCAGTGAGAAGTTTCTTGGGGAAATCTGAAGAAACAAAGGTAAGTAGGACAATCTGTAGTTTCCTTTTTCAGCTGGGGGCATATAGATATAGCAAGTCCTTGATAGCAGTGACAAGTTCTTTAAAACTGTGACTTTAAGTAAAATGATGTATAAGGAAAGTAGGTCCTTGAATAATGTTGCTTTGCTCAGTGTAGGCTGGAATTATTTATTATTTATTTTATAATGCCATCAATGTAAAATTGAAATGAGTAAAATCATGTTGTTTGATGACCTGGCATACTTTTCCTCCCCCCTCTGCCTTATCTATTTTAGATCTCCCTAACCATAATGGTACCTCTACTTGACTTGGTTAGTGACCTAGTATACTGATCTAGACTTTAACAGTCTTGTTGGCTTTGGTCCTGGTGCATTTTTCAGACCATGTCTGCTTTGCTAGTCTTTGTATATTCATCATTAGAGACTGAAGAAGCAAGAGGCATCCATATGGATCTTCTGTGTGCCAAATATAATCCTGCCTACTCCCATTGTACAAGTGTAGTTTTCTGATGAGGATCAGTTACCTCTGCCAAGATGGTATCTCTTGTTTCCTGCTGGTCCCTAGAAATAAGGAATTCAGAATTAAGAGATAGAAATCATGTAAGCTTCAATATACTCTCATTATAGTCCCTAGGTTAAAAGTACTCTATGGTTGACAAAAGTCACTAAGTTCCTAGAGTCTAATGTTGTAAGGAAAGAAAATATAAATTTATTTTTAAAAAAATTTTATTATACAACCTTGAGGCATACAATTACAAGGATGTTCATTATTGGATCTCCATCATGCAGTGTTTCAGCACCCATTCCTCCACCAGTACCCCATTCCCATAATCAGTGTCTCCACACTCCCTCCAAACCACCCCCCAGCCTGCCTCTATAGCAGGCACCTTTTCTCTTCTCTCTCTCTCTCTCTCTCTCTCTCTCTCTCTCTCTGTCTCTGTATTTCTCTCTCTCCTCTTACACATCGTGGCTTGCCACACAGATATTTATGGTTTATCATCTAAGTCTCTATGTCAATGAGGACAATGATTACAATACTCAATGATGAGTTCTAGTTTGACATTGCCATTCCCCATCAGCCATCCCAGACTGTTACACCTACAATGATCATTACAGTGTATATATGTGCAAGATCCTAGGAAGGACCTGGTCCTAAACTTGATTATTATCTAAATCTGTTGCGTGGACAGAGAGCAGCCACACACCAGTGAAGTTGTGTCTGGTCTGCCTCTTATCTTGATTTGTTGGTTGTGGCAGTTGCGTGCTCTTCGCCCCAGACGCTGGGGCGTGGAGATAGAAGGGATGGGGGGAAGGGCCCCACTCGGGAGGGGCCCCACCCCGCTCCCCCGCCTCCCCGCCTCCCCGCTCCCGCTCCCTGCTCCCCACTCCTAGGCTCCAAGTCCAGCTGGCTAGTCTCCTCCCCAACACATGTGCTGGCCCTAGGAGCTATGTTGGACTTCCGCCAGAGGCCGAGCCATTTATCGTCTTCCCGTGGCTCCATGGGCCGCTTCACGTGAGCCGAGCAGCGCAGCTGTGGGTTTGGTCTCAAAATATAAATTTCTTAACTGAGACATCAGCAGTGCTGGAAACTATATGACTTCTGCTTCTACTGTGAACAAGCTCTGAGTTTCTGACTATTGAGACATGGTATTTGTATTTGTGTAAATATATGTATATATATGTATGTATGTATATATACACACAAATACATGCATATATACAAAATACATATATATGTATATAGGGGCCAGAGCGATAGCCCAGCGGGTAGGGTGTTTGCCTTGCACGCGGCGGCCTGTACCGCCCGGTTCGATCCTGGCATCCTATATGGTCCCCCGAGCACCACCAGGAGTAATTCCTGAGTGCAGAGCCAGGAGTAACCCCTGAGCATTGCCAGTTATGACCCAAAGCTATATATATATATAAATTTTATCCAAGGCTTTCTGTGTCCTGATAAAGTATTATTTTGAGCTGCAAGTTTTTCAGTCGTTTCTGCAAGTTATTACAACCTATTCTTTTGTGCCAGCAATATCTCTGTGAGCTATGTCTAATATTATGTAAGTGGATCTTATGATTTATATCTCTTACTGTCTTTTCTATGTACATTTCCATAGTTTAAAATCTTCCAGTATCCTGTTCTGGTGAATCTAACACCAAGTCCTTGGAAAGTGATCATTCTTGAATTCTTATGGACAAGAAATCTATTTTAAAATCTAAGAAATATGTCTCATTTTGTCAAAATGAATATATGCCATTGCCAAGACTGCATGAGTTTAATGTAATAAACTTATCACCAACTGGTCTATTACCTTCTTCAAAGAATGGTTCCATGTTAGGAACCTAGGATTGGTCCATTGCTGGTATATTGAACATTCAGTAAGCCACAGTTTTCACCTCACCTTCTTTTAAAAGTAGGAACTCTTGATTTTGGAACATACACGGTTCCCATTCCTGCTGTGATGGCTGCTTGGCTCTTGGTTCCAGCATGCTAAAGCAGGGTGCCCAATAGCAGAGGATAATAACTGGATAATAACAGTCAGCCACATCATTCTACCCACTCTCCTTGCCCCCGCCTCTTTGCCGAAGCCGGGTTACCCCTGCTCCACCAAATTACCTGCAGTGCCGGGGACCATATGGTTCGAACCGGGCTGGCTACTGCTCCCCCCTCTGATAACTTCTGATGGACAATTAATATGCAAACATGCAACACCATGATTTTCAAATTTCGGGCCTGTTCCCATATATCATGACACCACTGTCACCCTCTTCTTATCACTGATGTAAGCTTTCTCTTTTCCAAGGCCATGACAAGCCATCTAAGGTTTTCACTACTAACTGTGAACAGATCTCCAATACTTAAACTTTATGCATTGTTCCTTTCCTTCTTCCACTATCTATCCCATATTTTTGTAGCGTAATTCACCTATTCACATGGTTTGTTTAGTGACCTAGATACTTAAGCATCAGGGGTAAGAATGGTCTAACAAGTCATTAACTGTTAATAACTGGTCTTCAGGTCATTCTTAGGTCAGAGAAAAGTAGATAATACGCTTTTTAAAAAATCTCTTTGGTTTTTCCCTATTTATTTATGTATTTATTTATTTTATTATACTGTAGTGAGTTATATAATTGCAATGATGTTCATGACTGGGTTTCAGTCAGACAGTATTCCAGCACCTATCCTCCACCAGTGCACATTTCCCACCACCAATGTCCTTAGATTCCCTCTCCCATCCCTTTCCTGCCCTCCATGGCAGGCGCTTTTCATTCCCCCTCTCTCTCTCTCTCTCTCTCTCTCTCTCTCTCTTTTCCTCTCTCTTTCTCATTCTTCTCTGACACATTGTGGCTTTCCCTACATACATTTAGGGATTATCATGTAATTGCTTTGCCTACATTCAATGCTCAGTTCTAGTCTGGCATTGCCATTTCCTACAATTAGTAGGAAACATATATATTTTTATCCCACAAATGAATGCAGTCATTCTATATCTGTCCTTATCCTTCTGACTAATTTCACTCAGCATGATAATCTTCATGTCCATCCATTTGTAGGTGAATTTATGACTTCATTTTTTCCTGAAAGTTCTCTTCATGAAGAACATTTTCTTTCATAACTTCTTCAGAGCCAGCACGGAGAGGATGTAGTACATCTACTGATTTCCATCTTTGATATACACAAATGTAGCAGTCGTTAGTTCACCTTGCCTGGGTCCTTTTATCTTCAGTCAGCTGATCACAAAGGCGTTCTCTTAGGCCACAACTGTGGGTTATCTGAGGGAAAAGTGCTGTTACAACACCACTCTTGAATCCGATTATACTTTATCCCAGATGCAACACTTCCATGTTAAAATGTATTGATGCTGGACCTGCTTGACCTTATGACCTAATAAATCTGACAGAGCCCAAGATATGCCTTTCTAGATTTATGGTAACCTGATTTCCTATGGTTAAATGCTATGCTTCTGTCAGAAATTAGCAGCATGCCAAAAATTAATTTTCAAAAATGTTGATCATTCTCCAATGAAAATAGCTTGCTCTTGCTCTGAGGCTAGGGCATCTGTATTATTGCTCTCCCACTGAAATTTATTACATCATCAAAAAATAACTTTTCCTAAATATGGTATCTCTATATCATAGAATATTCAAGATATTTGACTATAACTTTAACTGGCTTCTTTATATATTCTGAAACAAGATTTCAAAATATAGAATGCGTATCTTTAAATTATAAAGCTGTTCAGCAAGCACTGTGTTTTATACATTGAAGTAGGAATTAAGTAATAAAATCATTTGTCTCTCACTTTGCATGGGATTCCCTCTGATGCTTCAAACCAATTTTAAAATTTCAAAACTTTACTAGTAAGCAGGTTTTTGATCTGGTGTCTTCAGAGATGGAGCAAGGTACCTCACAAGGATTTCACTGTGCTATCTACTTCTAGTTCACCTAGCTCAATGAACACTATGTTGTGACAGTAGAGGATTAATACAGCATTTTATGGACTATCCAGATGATATAGCTACAATATAGCAGATACTGGGTAGTTAACACAGACTCAGGACAGACTATAAATGTATATATTGTATTCAGTCCATGTGAATCCAAATTATGACTGGGACCTCATTTGATAGGAAATGAAAAGAGTACATTTGTGAAATAAATGGCTATATGTCATATAACTTGTGCCATATTAATTTGTCCTAACAAAAATAGGATAAATTATTCTGGCTCCTCAGTTACAATAGGAATTCTATCCTGTCGTGCTTGAAGTAGTATCTTTCTATCATCTAGGATACATCTGGTGTCCTCAGATACTTGATAAGTGAAATGAGAATATGATGCAACCACCATTTCTGCATCTTTAAAATTTCATAGATAGTGCTAATTTCTTATAGCTTCAGAGTATGCAATTCTTGTTTATTGTCTTCTCTGGAATAAATGAAAGGAAAACTGCTTTGAAATTCTATTTGCCTTTTACACTGATAGCCCTGGCCCCACTTGGAACCCATTTGGGGAATTATTTTGACTCAACTCATGACTACAGCAATCACATATGTGGAAAGTAGAAGACACTCAATTAAATTGGTGTCTAATTGGTGTCAGTTAAACTAAAGACCTAACTGACCCACTGTGAATTCTCAACAGTGACCATAATGCCATTTACTAACTGGCTATTTAACAGAGGAATCATGTGGTACTTAAGCTTGCTGACTACTACAACTATATATCGAACAACTCTAAAGATGTTTGATGAAAACACTCAATAAGAAGGCATTTTAGGTGCCTTCTAAATTTCCCTCATATCACAGAATAACAAATGCACAGCTACACATGGAATCTTGCTTCTGGAAACAAGTCGAGAACTAGCTGAATAACTCCAGTTGATCAGGTGTCCAGGAAAATAATTACCAAAAAATGAATAGAGAAAACTAATACACAGCTTCACCACAGGCACAGACATAGAGCTGTATGGTCAGGAATGAGCCCCCCCAGCTTCCAGCCTCTGCCTGAGAGCAGAGCTTGGACTGTATGTGTACTATCCAACTGTTTTCCCTCATACTAAGGGGAAGTCTCCAACTACCTCATTCTGAAAGCCAAAGGATTTGTATTCATGAGTTCCACATGAATGTAGTAAACAAAGAAGCAATTCTTAATGGGTGCAAAGATAGTCCCCATAAATGTAACCCCAGGGCTCAGTACAAAAGGAATAGGCAAAATAAATACCCATTTCCCAGTCTTTTCCTGAAAGGGATCTGAGTGCCTATATACAAACTGCCTCCTGTGGGTTCAGTTTGTAATTAGCATACATTTAGGTGCTGACTACATTCCTCTCTGGAGCTTAGTAGAGCAGTCTGGCATTGCTTCTCACTTCTTTATTTTGACCCATTCCAACAATAAAACCAAATTGTCAATATATACCAAAATGGAACTTATCCACACATCTAATAAACATATCAACTTTTGACAGATTTCTAAGAAAAAATAAACAAATCACCTCACTCTGACAGTCATTAGGGCATACATCCATGAATTCTTCTGGAAAGTAGAAAACAGAGATTTCAAATAAGCATGGAATGCCCTGTGCAGAGGGAGCAGGAAAAAATTCCCCCACTTTCCAGTTTCCTCCTGGATAAAATTTAGTCACATAATTCTCGAGCACTACCTGAGGGTTCTCTTTCTGAAATGTCTGCATCTAGGTGATGCTCACTATAATTCTCCCCTTAAGGTAGCTGAGATATTAACATATGACTTTGAGCTACTAAGAACAAAGCTGTCAATGTTTGGGGAGATAGCTCAATAACTGGAGCATATGCTTTGCATGCAGGAACCCGAATGTTCACTCTTGAGCACAACATGGCCTCTTAAGTACTGAGCTCGGGCCAACACTGAGTACCATGATATGGCTCAATAACCAAAAAACAAATGTAGTAACTCAGGCAATTACAAAGATTTGAGAGATTCTCAGGAACTTGGACCAACCTGATTGATAGGGTCACTCTCCTAAGTGAGACTATTCTGTCAAAATTGGATAGTTCATTTGTTTCATCTAATGTCAGAAACTGACATAGAGACCCAAAGACGATGAAGTAACAGAAAAATATGTTCCAAACAAAGGAACAAGATAAATTGCCCTGAAAATCATCTTTATAAAATGATGATAAATAACTTATCTGGCAAAGATTCAAAATATGAATCATAACAGTGCTCAAAAAAGTGAGGAGAGCATTGAACAAAAGTTCATGGTGAACAAAGTGAAAATTTTAACAAAGATAAAAGGTATCACTTTGAATAAAAAAATAATCAATAGATGGTTTCAACAGAACACATTATCAAGTGAAAGAAACTATCAGTACACTCAAAGACAGGGCATTGGAATTCCTCCGATTGAAAAGCAAAATTTAAAAATAAGCAAATAAATGGTGAAACTTAAAGGAGTTATGGAATGCTATCAAAATGGTCACTATGTGCATGGCATAGCTCTATAGCTCTCAGAGGAGAAGAAAGTGTATATGAAAGAAGATCTAAAGGAAAGAAGATCTGAAAACTTCCTAATATTTTAAATTCACTATCACTATCTTCCCATTCATCATCTATTTGCTAGAGTGGGCACCAGTAATATCTCCATATGTCCTGTCTCATGCTAGTAGAACCGAAAGGCATCTGCTTGCTCCAGGAACATAAAGAGCCTCAAACCATTATATTAGGTCACGGGAATGACCTAATATAAATGTTACTGGTATTTGGCACATCAAATACGACATGAGCAGCTTGCCAGGCTTGCCATGAGGGTGGCATACTGTTGTAGTCACCTCTAAATAAAGCATTTATTGATGAACCGCGGCCGCTAGCATCCGGCGAGCCAGGCTGTGATAGTCTGGTCTGCTGGGTGGAGTTGTGACGAGAGGGAAGTCCGGATGTGGAAGATGGCGGCCCCCATGAAGTTGGGGGTTCCTCTGGCTTGTGAGGCTCTGCTGGGGTGGCAGATGAAGTAAATTCAAAAGATCCATACCAAGGCACATTATGATAAACTATTTACTTATATAATTAGTCTTACATATAATAAAAATTAAAGTCAAGGAAAGGATGTTCAAACACAGCAGGTGAAAACTTGCTTGGATACATGCATGGGGACACATAAGTTTCTGATTTTTCAACAGAAACTTTGCAAGGCAGTAGGAAGTAATTTCTTTTCTTTTGGGGTCACACCTGGCAATGCTCAGAGCTTAATCCTGGCTCTGCATTCAGGAATTACTTCTGGAATTGCTTGGGGACCATATGGGATACTGGGGATCCAACCTGGCTACCATGCCTGAGTCACCTGCTTGACTATTGCTCTGGCCCCACCAGTAGGAAGTATTATACTATATTCAAAGTGCTATAATAAAAATTCCAACCAAAAATATACTATCCAATACAGACACTTCTAAAAAGATATATAGGAATTGAGCTTCCACTTGAGTCAGCAATTCCACTTCTATTCAGAAAAGACTTTTGCACGCCCATGTTTATTGCAGCACTATTCACAAAAGCCAACATTTGATAAAACTCAAGTATCCAAAAGCAAATAGGTAGATAAAGAAACTATGGTACATATGCTCAATGAAATATTACTCAGCTATAAGAAAAGATGATGTTAGACCAGATAAGCCCAACAACATATATTGAGCATTTAATTGAATAGCAGAATATAAATTTAACTCAAGCACACATTAAAATTCTCTGGGATAAATCTATCACACAAAATAAATCTTAATAATTTTAAAAAAGACTAAAACTTTGCCAAGCATCTTTTCTAATAAAAATGTGAGAAATGATTGACCATTTCTACTGAGCCACGCTTCTTGAATTCTCCCAAATTTGTTTGGGAGTCCCAGAATATCACCGCTTCTAGTGATTTTTCAGTCATCTGACCACTGGTTCCAGTGTTGGTCATATGCAAGGCATGTGTCTTAACACTTGTACCATGCCTGTGTCACATATAATTTCAATTTTTATCTAAATAACCTTGATTTATAGTTATTGATAGTTGAATTTTAGGCACATAATGTTCTAGCATTAATCCCACCTCCACCCATGTTCCCATGCTCTCTCCTGGTTTCTCATCCTGCCACCTTGATAGGTGCATTGTAAAATTGGGTAGTTTTAGTTTGGGTCCCCTGTTTTCAGTGTTGTTGAGTCTGTGTTTGAATATGTGCAACTCCCACACATTACAGTATACCCGAACCCTGACATATTTCCCATTACTTCCCTTTCTCATCTTCTTCCAATCCCATACCCCCTCAATTCCTTCTTTTCTCTGTTCTTCTCCCTCCATATGTTCTGGGGTTGAGGTTGATCTAGGCAGCCCCTCTTTAAAACATTGTGTTCCAGGGTTGGAACTTTAGTACTGTTGGTAGGGCACTTGCCTTGCTCACAGTCGATCCAGGTTTGATCCCTGGCATCCCATACAGTCCTAAGACCTTCAGGAGTGAATCCTGAGTGCACAGCCAGGAGTAAGCCATAAATACTGCCATGTGTGGCCCAAAAATAGGAACAAACAAACAAAACCCCCAAACCATTGTATTTCCTTGTCTAAAGCCGTTTCCGACTGGATCCCACGGGATGTCAAAAGATCACGGGGCCGCCCACCTACAAGATGGTCAGACTTCTTCATCAAGACCCTGAACGAATGGTTTGAGGCTCTTCGTATTCCTGAAGCAACCTGATAGATACCATTGGGCTACACTGGCACGTGATAGGGTCAAATGGAAATGTTACTGGCGCCCGCGCGAGCAAATCGATGAATAACGGGATGTCGAAGTGATCAAGTGAAGTGATCACAGATATTAGCAGTCAAAACAAACTCAGATATTTAACTACTCAATTGTTGTTGTTGTTGGTGGTGGTCTTGGTAATTTCACGGACTGAATCCAGGTCTCATTTATGTAAGTCAGCATGTTTACTACTAAACCACATGCTGGCCACATTTAGTTGCTTTTATGAGAGTATATGACCTGGTCCTAAATTTTCTCTTCTCTTTCATTATAGGAGATGAGAAAGCCTTTGTATATACCAAAGTTCTTCTCTTGTTTCCATATTTGGCTTTCAGTTACCTGTTACTTGCTCTCATCTTTCATGATATTTTCCTAGAAAATTATTTAGTTGAGCATTTACTATAAAATCTATTCTTTTTCCCTCGTATTTCTCAGTTGCTTATTTTATTGCACTTCTTTCTACCTGAATACTGTCTCCATTCACTTTGTAACGCTTATTTTAATAATTGAAGAAGCACCTGTGTATGACTGTTCTTGGAAAGGAAATGTAAGCAAGCCAGGCAATAAAGAGTGAACAATCTAGCTCCAAAAGTCAGTGTCACTAATTTTATTTCTCAAATCACTTCTGGTACTGATAGGTCCATGTTGGGTTTTATAGGAGCACTCAGAGGCAAATTTAATATGCAAATTTAATGGCTGCTAGGAGTACCACTGGATTCATACCTCTGAAAGAGATGGGACTGGAACATGATTAGGTAGAGAGATAAGTCAAATAATTATATGACTTAACCCATAAGACACTTTGATGCTCGGATGACATAAGAACTGGTAAGGTTTGGTTTAAAAGGTGAGGCTATAACTGCGCCTATTAATGATAGGAGGTTAATCAATGTCCCAACAAGGGGCATGACTTGGTGTGAGGGAGTTTTGCAGGGGAAGCAAAATTTAAGTCTCCAGGAATTCTTTTGTAAGGGGTGGGACCTCTTCACCCCAGCATTCGCCATATAAAATATCATTACCCTTTCTTTTCTCACTGTTCCTCATCTCACGTCTCAGGTAAATTGCTCCCCTATTCCCTTCTGCCACATTAAGTCTGTCATCTTGATATTTTCTTCTATTAATGGTAATGGTGATTCCTCCCCTGCATATTTCCCATAATATTTAAAATTCTCAAGAGGAATAATGGTTAAGAGGCGGCTTTATAAAATATAAGCCACTTTTCAAAAGCTAAGTAGTAACATTATTATTAATTTTCAAAATTACTGAACGTCAAGAACTGTTTGGCAAAAAGAAACAATTTAGTTTCTACTTCTCTTGTTAATATTTCACTACAGAACTATCTCACTTCTTAGGATGGTAGAGCATGTTTTTGACCTCTTGAGGAATGTGTTCCTTGTAATAAAACTGCTCAAAGATTCCAGATTTCTCTTTTTGTTTGTTTTTGGACCACATCTGGTGGTGCTCAGGGCTTGGTCCTCGCTTTGTGCTCAGAGATCACTTCTGGTGAGGCTCAGGGAACCAGATGTGGTGTTGGGGATCAAACCAAGTAGGCTATGGGCAAGGCAAACGCCTTACCCTTTGTAAGTACCACTCCAGTAATTTTGGTGAATATAAGAAACAATTTTTTATACTTTACTTGAAAATGCCAAGCACTCAGTAGCCAATATCTAATGTTGTATAATGAGAATTGAAGGGTAAAATGTGAATGAGGAAGGCAGTATCTACTGAATATTATTATAGTTATATAATAATAATAATATAATAATATTCAGTAAGTAGTGTCTATTCGCCAAACATTCATGTCAGGTATTTTACAGGTTGCCTTTTTTTATATCTACCACATGCAGTCTGAAGTGGGATCTTCTAAACCCCAGACTCTTTATTTTTATTTTCTGAGTCTCTTGTGTTTCCTGTAAGAGACTAGAAGACCCACAAATCCTGTCACACCATTCCTGATGAACAGACCCTGAAGTCAGTTCTCACTTCATTTCTTGGAAAAATGTAGTTATGGCTGCAGAGCATAAATCTGTAAAAACACAAAATTAATTCATTGTATCCATCTTCAAGTATCTACATTTGGGAATTGGGAAACTACAGCAAATATTTTTTCTGCAACAAATCAGAAACTAAACCAGACATTGAAGTCCCAGAATGCACCTGTGTTCTCTGGCTCTGTCTGGGGAGTAACCCAGCATGATCTACTGCACTGGTTCTTTCAACAAGAAGCCTCCGAAGAGAGGGAGAAGAATGTCTGAAGGTTTGTCTGGGGAAAAATAAAAGAAATAATTGTTCCAAAAAAAAGGAGAAATTGGTATTTCACTGGAAGTCCAAGTTGCACAGGAGCACTTTTAAACTTCTGTGACTGGTATCCTTCATCTGAAAATCACCAACTTGTTTAAAAAATCCCTCACCTGGGGACTTTACTGCCCACAGTGACACATCCTGAGAGGGAATGTGTCTCACTACACATGTGTCCTCAGCAGGGGGCTCTGAGGTGCTCCAGTGAGCTGAGACCTGAATTTCTCCTGTCAACATATGTATGGGAAGCAGCTGAACAAGAGACTCATTTCAACACAAGTTATCAGCACTTATGAAGGAGCCACACAGAAGTAAGTTTGTTGTCATCATTCTAGTGAGCCCCAGGGTGTGTATAAAAGGGGGCGATTTTGCCCCCATACATGGCTCTCTATTATCCTGTAGTTTCTCTTTGATACTTGCTCTTGTAACAGAGAGATAAAACAATCCTGTATAGAAATAGGGCTTGTGGTATGATACACAGAGTTTTTGCAGTGTGGTGTGTACATATTTGCAGATAAGTTTAAAGCCCTCTTTCCAAATCTATTTTCATGCTTTCTGTATTCATCTATAGTATTTAATTTTTCTGTCCTCATATTTGACTCTGAAATTGTGTTCTTTCACTTGTAAAACATGTTGGCATTCTTCAGGGATGAGTAGCATTGTGAAAAATAAAGTGGACAGAGACTGTAGTAATTATATTAAAGTGCTTCTAAGAGAGACTTAGAAGCACCTAGAATTATGGGTGACATTGTGAACTGAAATTGATGGACCTGGAGGCACCTCCAGATCCTATCACCAAACCAGTGCATTACTTTAGCCAAGTAATTTATTTCCTAGTGGTCCTCCTTCGTGCATTGGCAAAAAGACCAGGTTTCAGGGGTCTGGAAGATCACTTTCTACCTCAGCTCATCTTTTTGCCAGAACATTTTATTCATTTACAAATATCTGCTTAAATAATGATCATTTCTGATTTCTAGCCTGACAACAAGGTGAATGATATAAATACTTTCTGCTACAAATGACAGAAATTTCAATTAGCAGAAATTTTAAAACAGTTGTTTTTAGCCTTTTTCCGTCTGTGGGCCAGTTCTTGAAAACCACTCACCTAAGCCACAATGAAATTTATTTACTTTACAAGAAATATCGAAGTGAAGAGGTTTTGGGATATATGTTTATTTTTTTAATTAATGCTATATTGAGAATCCAAAATATTTTTTATGTAGAAAGTGTATTCTGGGAAGAGTCTAGGGAACTAACTCTTGGATTTGCCTTATATCTACATCTGTTCATTCTATGTCTATTCTTGCATTAGAGAATAATTACTATGAAATAAGTATAGTTTACAAAGACTTTTGATTAATGTTTGAATAGTATATATTGTATTTTGAATCTGTGCACTTATATTTAAATATTATAACTGAGTTTTATGGTGCTTTGCTGAGTTTAATTATTTCAACTAGTTGGCAGTGTATTTTCACAACATACTTTTACAGAGAACATTTAATCAATATAAAGCTAATGTAATTTATGATATGTTTAGGGCTTTATTCTACCATTATTTGTTCCTGTTTTATTCGCCCACTGGTGGTACTGAGGAACTCCAGGGCTTGGGGCACCATGTAGTGCCAGAGATCAAATCAGGGTTTAGCGTTTACCTTTCACTGGGGTAAGTGGTGCCACACCTCGTGGAACCCAGGGCTTAATCCTGCCTTTATACTCAGGGATCCTTTTGGAGGGACTTGGGGTCCTATAAGGAGAAGTGGGTTTGGTACATTCCTAGGCAAGCACTCAACCTGATGTGCTATTTATTCCTCTAGGCCTTCCATCATATACCTCTTAACTCATTTTCTTTTCTTTCCTCCTCCTCCTTCTCCTCCTGCTCCTCCTCCTTCTCCTCCTCCTCCCCCCTGGCTATTCTCAGTAATTACTCTTGGCTCTATACTCAGGGATCACTCCTTGTGGAGATAAGACAACTTTATGTGGTACAAGGGATTGACTTCAAGTCAGCTGCATGTAAAACAAATGCATTACCAACCAGATTATCTTTCTGGCCCTTCTCACTTTTACAGATTAATTTTGTTGTTCCCATTTTTTATAGATTATTTTTTGCTATTGCTGAGTTCTTTATATATCTTGGGTTTTAGTCCCTTGCCAGGTGTATGGTATACAAATATTTCCCACCATTAAATTAAATTAAATTAAATTATTATTTCATATTTAGCAAGCTCTTTTGTTATGCAGAAACTTTTCACTCTGCTGCAATTTCATTTGTTTACTGTTTGTTTGTTTCACTTGCCCATGGTGTTGAGTCACCAAAGACAGCAATGTAGCCAACATCATGCAGAGCTTTCTATATATTCTCTTCCATGTATTTTGTCATTTCAGATCTAACATCTTTTTGCCTTATGTAGATAGTCTGAAGTAGGGCTTCAATTTCATTCTTTTGCATATGACTTTCAGGTTTTCCCACTACCATTTGTTAAGACTTTCCTTTCTTCATAGTATACCTTTTGGAGGGATTTGGGGTCTTGCATCCTTAGTTGTAGATTAACCATCAATACATGTGAAATAACACGTCTGTTTTTATAGTGTAGTTTAAAGTCAAAGAACAGGGCAGATACAGTCCTTTTCTCAAGCTTGCTTTAACTCTGTGAAGTTTTATGTTCCATACAAACTTTAGCAATATTTTACTATGACAACATAGAATGTCATTCTAATTTTGATAAATATTGCATTGAATCTGTACAATTCTTTTGTAGGATGGTTATTTTTAACATTGTTAATTCTTCCAGTACATGAGAGTGGGATATGGTTTTATTTCCTTATGTCGTGTATTTATTTTAAATGGAAACTCAGAATTTGCAGTGTGTAAAATCTTTCACCTCCTGTATTAAGCTGATTATTA
Organism: Cryptotis parvus; assembly: GCA_021461705.1. Taxonomy (NCBI): domain Eukaryota; kingdom Metazoa; phylum Chordata; class Mammalia; order Eulipotyphla; family Soricidae; genus Cryptotis; species Cryptotis parvus. Next base: position 247,998 of record JAJIBD010021799.1, read on the forward strand.
GGATCTTTCCAATACTCTCTCTCTTTTTCTTTTCTTTTTTTTTGTTTTGCTTTTTGGGTCACACCCAGCATTGCTCAGGGGTTTCTCCTGGCTCTGCACTCAGGTATTACTCCTGGTGGTGCTTGGGAGACCAGGGATCAAACCCGGGCCGGCACAGGCTGGCCACAGGCAAGGTAAATGCCCTATCACTCCAGCCCTTCTCTCTTTTTTTTTCCTTTTTTTCCTTTCTTCCTTCTTTCTTCTGTGATAGGTCTAGGCATTATTTAGGCTTTTATTTTATTCATTTATTCATTTATTTAATTGAATCACTTTGAGCTAGACCATCACTAAGCTATTCATCAGGCTTCATTCATGCAATGTTCCAACACTCATCCCTCCACCAGTGTATATTTCCCATATTCAGCGTCCCCAGTTTCTCCCCCACAACATCCTACCACCCCAGAGCCCCAACTCCCTCCATGGCAGGGATCTTTCTTCTTTCTCTATCTCTATCCTTTGGAGCATTATGGTTTGCAATCCAGGTTCTAAGTGGTCATACTGTTTGTTCAGGGCTGCTACCCTGGCTTAGGCACTCTGAACAGAGCCTGACTATGGGGCACCCAACCCCTCTACCTCCCACCCTTGGTCTCCAGACAGTTGGCACTCAGGGAGGTTTTCCTCCATAATATGCTTCAAGCAGCAGAGACTGGTCTGGGGAAGAAATGGCCACGGAGCTGTCCCACCAGCTGCCAATCACCAGGGCCCCAACGTGGGAACCCGGGTTGCCCCATCAACTCTGGGCCCGCACTCTGCTGTGGTGCAGAGTTGGACTTGAAGAGCCCTATTCAGACATGTTAAAACTATTCTGCTGCCCGTAGCTTTGCCTAGGCCGAGATAGTGCTGTGGTCGCTCTGCTGGCCATCAGGCACGCTGCTGCCATCCTCAGGAGTACCCCTCCTGGGCCAGAGCTCTGAGGTGGCTACTGGTCAGTTTCATGTAATCAATCATGCTCGCCCTGAGACAGAATTTCCAAGGGGCCCCAATGGTCACTCATGCAGAAATTGAAGGGTCCTGGCTTGGCTTTTATCTTCAATTCAATATGCCAAGAACAGTAATGATGATGAACCTCATTCCTATAACCTGAAAGAATGGTTTAAGGCTCTTCATGTTCCTTTAGCAAGCAGATGCCCTAGGGCTACACTAATATGCAACAGGGACAAATGGAGATGTTACTGGTGCCACTCAAGCAAATTGATGAACAATGAGAAGACAAGTGATACAAGTGATACAAATGATCATTCAATTCATTAATTCGGTTTCTCTTTCTCCATTCTTTACATATCTTTTATAAAGTTTAACCCACATGATAAATTCTTGACTTCAGACTTTTCATATTTGCATTTTGAAATTTCTGCTATTTTAATTGACTGATAAAATGGCAAAATGTCTATCAATATTTTGCATCTTTTTACCTTTTACATTGCATATATTAAATTGTAGTCATGTTGTAGTTATTTTCCATTAGCTACAATATCTAAATTATTTGGCTATGTTTCTAGCATGTAGCTATGTGTACTTGAGGCATGAATGTGTGTTTTCTCTTCATTTTCAGTTATGTGCTTCTATTTTCTTAAGGCCAAATGATGACAGATTAATGCCACATATAAGTATTCTATCACTTGTAGCACTTGTCTTCCTGTTGTTCATCGATTTGCTTGAGTGGGCACCAGTAACATCTCCATTCATCCCTGCAACAGGGAGATAATTATTATAAATAAATAAGTTCCACATTATATAATCTCCTCTGAAGGGCCTTGAATTGTCCCACTCCTTAGCTGAAAGAGCGGTAAATTGTCACCTGTGTTAGATAAAAAAGGGGCAGAAATGAATCAAGGTTATTATCCATGATAAGGCTAGTTTGTCTCTTGCTCTCCCTCATCTTCAGGGGGTTTAAGCTAAGAGTCATAAAATTTCCTTAAGTGAACACCAAATTATAAATGGAATTTGCCTTAGTGAAACTTTTTGAAACGTTTGCTTTGCTTTGCAGAAGTTATAGAATTTAGAGTTCCAACCACCTCCTTAGCCCTATTATTCAGTAAATATGTTAAAGAGGAAACTCACTGAATACTAGTCTCCCTAAATTTCAGAACCAAACTCTGCTAGTTTCTCTATTTGCTAGCTAGTTTGAATCGTGACTCTAAACCCCCGTCCTAGCCCAAAATCACCAATTCCTCTGAGAGTGATAACAGTAGATTTCAGTTCACCTGCTAAGGTTTTGCTACTCTCTCCAGAGTTGTTAGAGCCTCCGCAGTTATCCAATGTAGTTGGCCAGGTGATTATTGTATTTTCTCTGCCATTTGTTGGTGTTGTCATTAGACCACTGGTCCAACAGAGTTATTCTTGTCATCCTAGAGCAGAAATTTCTGCAAGCTTCTTATAAACTTCTCTCAGATTGGAAACATTGTTAAATTTTTATGGTTTTATTTTATTACTGCTCTGGTTGTAAGTGGTAATTACAGTTGCTACCTGCACTTGCACCAATACCCTAACACTTAAGAATGAAATGTATAAAAATAATTTCCCTTTTTTAAATATTTTATTATACCACCATGAGATATACAATTACAAGATGTTCGTGTTTGAGTTTCAGTCATATAGAGTTCCAGCACCCATCCCTCCACCTGTGCCCATTTCCCACCACCAATGTTCCCAATTCCCTCCCCCTTCCCCCCAGCCTGTCTCTCTCTCTCCTCTCTCCTCTCTCTCTTCTCTACTTCCTACTCTACTTCTACTACTATCTTCTACTTCTATCTATCTATCTATCTATCTTCCTCTTTCTCTCCTTCTTGCTTCCCTCTCTTACACATTGTGGATTGTAATACATACATTTGGAGGTTATCGTGTATATATTTTTTGCCTATAGTGAATGCTCAGTTCTCCGATGGTATATCATTTTCAACAATTATCAGCACACTGTTCCCTTCCCTGTCTTACCTAGCCTCTGACTCATGCATGTTTGTGGTATACCAGGTTTTGAGATATCATGTGGGTGCAAAGCACTCATGCACTATGGGGATCGGGCTGTGTCCAGCTGTGGAGTCGGACTAGAGGATGACTGTGGTTGTGTTGCAAGAAGTTTTCTGACTTCTGAGAGCCTGGCGGAGAACAGGCCAAGGAGCAAAAAGCCTGCCCCCCACCCCAAGACGCCCATCAGTCTAGCACAGGCCGTTGTGGAGGGAGCCAAGGTGGGGAGGTGGAGTCCAGGCTCCCTAAAACCTGGCTTGCATAGTTGCTGAGTCCTACCTGCCTGGACTTGAATTTGGCTTCTCTCTTGGGTCAGGCTGTGTCCAGCTATGGAGTCTGGACCAGAGGATGACTGTGGTTGTATTGAGCGAGGTTTTCTGACTTCTTCGGTTCTTGAATTTACTTTCTGAGTTTCTAGAACATAATTGGTTCCACTAGTTTGGTGTACCACGGGGCTGCTTGTGGACTCGCAACTTGGGGAGAGCCAGATGGCAGCTCTCCCGGTGTGTCAGAGTCTCTGCATGATGGCCGATAGCCCTGAGGCAGTTTGTGGGCGGGCCCACCAGGCCTCCCTGATAGGACAGAGAGGGGAAGTGGGATCCCAGCTCCATCTCCACAAAAGCCCAGTGACTTTCGCTCTGAGAACTGCCTACCTGGGTTTGAACTCAGCTGCTCTGCTCTGTGCAGCTCTGGCGAGCTGGACTTGAGATCAGCTTCTCTCTTGGGTGGGGCTCTGATGTGTTGTGGAATCTGGACCCTGAAGACGGTAGCAATTAAGGTGAACAAGTTTCATCTGGCTGCTTCTGAGGCCTTACTGAGGTGATGGACCAGAACTAAAACCTATCTTCCCTCCTGGACACCTCATGGTCAGCTGAACTGGGGGGAGCTGGATGGCAGCTCTCCCCAGTGAGTCTGAGTCTCTGCATGTTGGCCAATAGCCTTGAGGCAGTTTCTACTTTCCCTTTTAAATTCAAGAATATCATCATTGAAGTCTCTAAGCATGTTTTCTCTGTGCCACAAAGACACTAACTAGGTCACATTTTCACTTCTCGTTATGATGGAACAGAAAAAAAATCATATTATAAACTTGCTATTATGAAGTTATATCATTTGTGGTTTATTTTCTAGTAGTTGGCATTTTTGCCACATTATTCCAAACCCAGAATTCTGTTGCTCAAGGAAAAATTAAATTATGAAATGATTTGTTTAATTAAAAATGTTTCCTGGTTCACTGTGGTAATAAGAGAAGAATGTTTACATGGAAAATGCTCCATATATTCAATGAATAATTATGGAATTGTGACAAGATATTATTTTTTGAATTAATTGAGTGGAGAGAAATTTTTTTTTTAACATTTTATTATACCACCGTGAGATATACAATTACAACGTTGTTCACGCTTGGGGGTTTCGGTCACATGGTGTTCCAGCACCCCGCCCTCCACCAGTGCCCCTCAGCCACCACCCATGTCCCCAATTCCCTCCCCCTCCCACATCCCGCCTAAATGGCAGGTTCTTTTATCTCCTCTCCTCTCCCTCTCTCTCTCCTCCTTCTCCCACACATTGTGGGTTGCACTACGATACACTTAGAAGCCATCATTTGCATTTTTTTGTCTGTATTTAATGCTCAGTTCTATGTTAGTATCAGAACTTTAGACATTTATTCACTCATGTTCCTTTCTCTATCTAAACCAACCTCTGACTCCCACACGCTTGTGGTAATTTCCACTTTTGGTAAGATCACCTAGTATATTTATGTCATGCAAATAAATGCAGTCATTCTATGTCTCTCTCTTTCCTTCTGACTAATTTCACTCAACATGATTCTTTCCATATCCATCCATTTATAGCAAAATTTCATAACTTCATTTTTTTCTGACAGCTGCATAGTATTCCATTGTGTAGATGTACCACAGTTTCTTTATCCAGTCATCAGTTCTCGGGCATACTGGTTGTTTCCAGGTTCTGGCTATTGTGAACAGTGCTGCTATGAACATAAAAGTGCAGATTGTGTTTCCGCTGTGCGTTTTGGCTTTCCAGGGTATATTCCCAGGAGCGGTATGGCTGGGTCAAAGGGGAGCTCAATTTCTAGTCTTTGGAGGAATGTCCATATTGTTTTCCAGAAAGGTTGTACAAGTCGACATTCCCACCAACAGTGTATGAGAGTCCCCTTTTCCCCACATCCACGCCAGCACTTGTTGCTTTTACCCTTTTGGATATGGGCCATTCTCTGTGGTGTGAGGTGATATCTCATTGTTGTTTTGATTTGCATCTCTCTGATGATTAGTGATGATGAGCATTTTTTTCATATGCCTTTTGGCCATTCGGATTTCTTCCTTGTCAAAGTTTCTGTTCATCTCCTCTCCCCATTTTCTAATGGGGTTGGCTGTTTTTTTCTTATATAGCTGTACCAGTGCCTGATATATCCTGGATATTAACCCCTTCTCAGATGGGTATTGGGTGAATATTCTTTCCCATTCTGTGGACTGTCTTTCTATCTTGGTCACTGTTTCTTTCGAGGTGCAGAAGCTCTTCAGTTTCATGTAGTCCCATATATTTATATTTTCTTCTAGTTGCTTTGTTAATGGTGTTTCACCTTTGAAGATGTCTTTAGCATCGATGTCGTGGAGGGTTTTTCCTATATTTTTCTTCAACATACTTTATGGATTCAGGTCTGACATTGAGATCTTTAATCCATTTTGAACTGATTTTTGTGCAAGGTGTTAGACACAGGTCCAAATTCATTTTTTTACATGTAGCTGTCCAGTTTTCCCAGCACCACTTGTTGAAGAGGCTTTCCTTACTCCAGTTTGGACTCTTTGCACCTTTATCAAAGATTAACTGATCATGTCTTTGAGGGTGGGTGTCAGGATACTCAACTCTGTTCCATAGGTCCACCGGTCTGTTTTTATTCCAGTACCACGCTGTTTTAATTACTGCTGCTTTGTAGTACAGTTTGAGGTTGGGAAAGGTGATGCCTGAGTGGAGAGAAAATTTCTAAGTATGGAGATAGCTCTCTCATTTTCTTGAGTTATATACAAGATGGAATAAAGAAGAAATTGTGTCATCTCATCTGTGTAGTTAACATGCCATCAAACATATGGCATTCAGATCCCAATTATTGATTTGAGACTTTAAGGCTAGAAAAGATGATTTGAGTAACTCCAGAGGTGAGTAAAGCAGTCAAAGAGTAAAGAGCACATGCATGTGTGCATGTGTGTACTCTTGTGTGAGCAATGCTAGCAGTGATGAGGACCGTGTGAGTTTAGCACTGTGTTACTATGCAAAAAATCTATCTCTGCTGTAAAATTCATATTAGCACTAAATGAGGAACTTCCTACAGGCCAAGTGCTTTTATACAATAGGTTATGGAATGATAGGTATTTACTAGGCAGAAAAGGAAACCGAAGAAATTAGAAATGAAGCAGTCCAAGGTCGCAATATCTAAGATAGAATCTATTTTGTAATCCAGACAGCAACCCCAACTTTCTCACCTTCCATTAAAATGAAATCCTTCCAATGAATTTTAGGGAGTTTTGAAAGACATTCTTTGACCTAGACACCAGATAAGTTATACATAGCTGAGCTCCACTTAATTGCATAATGAATGAATCAACTACTTTAAATCACTTTACAAAATCCCATACACTATCACATTTCCCTCTTTGTTACCCATACCTGTTAAATACAATCCTCACAGAGAAATAATTCACTTCATTGTATTAAAAAATGCCCAACTGGAGTCCTTTAAGTGTTGCAGTTCTCAATTATCTCACCCCAAATCCACTGTGAAGTGATAATTAGGGGCTAAAAGCTAAACTGATTACTGCAGAATTTTCTCCTGACAGCCATTTAATAGCTAATCAGGTGTTAAATCCCCCAAATTATGCATTTCTCAGCAGCACACAGATCACAATAAATTTTAAAAGTTTGAAGTTATCAACTTGCCTTTCACAACTATGTCCCAATACACCAAAGTAAAAGAATTTTAGATTTAGATGATTAGAAATCCTTAAAATGTTATTCTATTTTCATGTATAATATTTGTTTTGATTAATGAAGGCTATTAAATTCAAGTTCTGGCCACAGCACCTTATAATCAAGCCTGCATTTCCCCAGTGAAAGGTAACTAACATATCTTATTAGTAGCAACATATTAAGGTTGCCTGATTTGCATACACATGAAAACTTAACCAGATGGGTAGAGGTCATGGAATCAGTGTATGCACTAATGACATATAAGCCCAACACGTATAGTTTAATTAACTTTAAGAGCTGTGAAGTCTCACAGCTATATTACACATGGTGTTGCTACAGGGCTGCAAGCCAGTTGTTCACTGCTGGCCCAGCACCCCAGGTGAATCTCTGGCCAGAAACTCTGGACTTTACTCTGACAAGATCTTTTACAAGGCTATTGTGTCAGATATAATCCAATGAATGCACAGGCCAAAAAGGAAGAGGGAGGAAATAAAAAATAGAACAAAAAAGAGGAGAGGGGGAGATACTCACTGAAGGAAAGCAGAAAGGGAACAAGGCGGGGTGGGTAAGTGGATAATAAACTGGGGGAAAGTGAGTTAATATGAAGGCTATTTTTTTATTTAGAACCGTTTATTTGCACAACATTCTCTAATCATGTTAGTAGTTCTAAAATAAATAGACACAAAGGCTGCCTTTTCTTCATTATTAAATTTAAGTTAGTGGATTGAATTTAATTTATTTCTCCACATGAATGGTTCTTAACCAAGAGATATTTGATCTCCAGTGGGTATTTGGCAATCTAGAAATTTTCTGTCAAATTAGAGGAATGATGTTATTGGAACCCAGTGAGTAGAGAATTCTGAGACAGGACAGTATATCTGTTAAGAAATTTGGGCCAGAGATGCTTGCAGACCAGGCTGAGTCATCCGGGGTACACTTGAGGGGCAGTGACCCTGAAGGGGATGGGTGAGCCTAGCACCACTCAAACAGAACCCCAACAGCCTAAAGCCTCCACAGTTCACAATGACTGCCATGCTCAAGGCCAGACCCCCTTGCTCATGATGAGTCCCATCCAAAAATTAATCTGTTGAAAAACTCAGATATGTGAGTTTTGTGACTGAATTCTCCAGGATTTCACAGAGTTGGGGATGGGATACTGCTCCCCCATCTCCCTGTTCTTATAGAAGGCCTGGAAGTTACACTCATGCCCCCCAAAGCTGTCACGTAGAGTATGTGTTTGTTCTGATTATTCATATGTTTCTTGTAGACAGAAGAATGTTGGGTTCAATTTTATGATCCATTTTATCACTCTGTGTCTCTGAATTGGTGCATTTAGACCATTGACATTGAGAGAGATATTTGTCATTGGGTTTTGTGCCATCTTTCTGTTTGTGCTTGTTGTGCTTTTTGGGTTTGGTCATATTACAGTAGACCCTTCAGTCATTCTTTTAAAGTTGGTTTTGAGTCCATGTCAAAGGTTGGAATACCATTCTCCACGCAAACAACTACTCGAAAAAGGTTGGTGTGGCCATATTAGTATCAGATAATATAGACTTCAGGCTGAAAAAGGTTAGAAAGGACAACGAAGGCCATTACTTATTAATTAAGGGGGTATGTACACCAGGAAGAAATTACACTACTGAACATATATGCAACCAACCAGGGGCCAGGAAAATACATAAAACAACTGCTAAGAGACCTCAAAGAAGGCATTAACAGTAGCACAATAATAGTTGGAGACTTCAACACTGCTCTATCAACGATGGATAGATCAACAAGACTGAAACTCACCAAGGAAATATTGGCCCTCAAGGAAGAAATGGAAGAAAGAGAGCTAGTGGATATATATAGGGCTTTTCATGCCAAAAAAGCTGAATACACATTGTTCTCTAGTGCACATGGAACATGCTCCAAGATAGACCACATGCTGAGCCACAAAGCATACCTCAATGAAATAAAAAAGATAGAAATTGTGTCACCTATCTTTTCAGACCATGATGCACTGAAAATGGAAGTTAACCATACACAGAAACAGGGGAGTCAAACCAAACACCTGGAAACTGAACAGCTCACTGCTGAACAACCAGTGGGTCATAGAAGAAATCAAACAGGAAATCCAAAGATTTCTGGAAACAAATGAAGACAACATCTATAAGAACTTGTGGGACGTGGCAAAAGTCATGTTAAAAAGGGAATTTTATAGCTCTGCAAGCATTCATCAGGAAACAAGAAAGGGCCCACATAGATAACCTGACTACAGAGCTGAAACATTAGAAAAAGATCAACAAAAGGAGCCCAAACCAGGCAAAAAAAGGAAATAATAAAACTTAGAGAGGAAATCAATGAGTTGGAAACCAAAAAAACAAGAGCTGGTTCTTTCAAAAAATAAAAAAGATTGACAAACCATTGGCAAGACTTGTAAGGACAGGGAAAGAGAGAACCCAAATAAACAGAATCAGAAATAAAAAGGGCGACATCACAACAGAAACCACAGAAATCCAAAAGATCATCAGAGATTACTTTGAGAGCCTGTATGTCATAAAACACGAGAATCTAGAAAATGGATAAATTCCTGAGTCCTATAACCTCCCACGGCTGAATCAAGAAGACCTACAATACCTGAATAAGCCTATCACCATCGATGAAATTGAAACAGTAATTAAAAGTCTGCCCAAACACAAAAGCCCAGGTCCAGACGGATTCACTAGTGAACTCTACCAAACCTTTAAGGAGGACCTACTGCCAGTCCTTTTCAAGCTCTTCCAGGAAATAGAAGAAACAGAAACACTCCCAGCTTCTACGGGGCACACATCACCCTGATACCCAAAGCAGGGAGAGACAACACAAAGAAAGAAAACTACAGACCAATCTCCCTGATGAACACGGATGCTAAGATCTTTAACAAAATACTAGCAAACAGAATCCAAAGACTCATCAAGAGGATTATACATCACGACCAAGTAGGATTCATCCGGGAATGCAAGGATGGTTCAACATTCACAAGTCAATCAACATAATACATCATATCAATAGGAGAAAAAATAAAAACTATATGATCCTATAAATAGACACAGAGAAAGCATTTGACAAGATCCAGCACCCGTTCATGATTAAAACCCTCCAGAAAATGGGAATTGAAGGGACTTTCCTCAAGATAGTTACAGCCATCTACCAAAAGCCCACAGCAAGCATCATTCTCAATGGGGAAAACTTGAAAGCCTTCCCCCCTGAGATCAGGGACAAGACAAGGTTGCCCACTCTCACTTCTTTTATTCAATATAGTACTGGAAGTACTTGCCATAGCAATCAGAGAAGAAAAAGGACACCAAGAGCATCCAAATAGGCAAGGAAGAGGTCAAGCTATCATTGTTCACAGATGACATGATATTATACCTAGAGAACCCTAAACTCTCTACCAAAAAACACCTAGAAACAATAGACACATATATTAGAGTGGCATTTACAAAATCAACACCCAAAAGTCAGTGGCTTTCCTATATACAAATAACGAAACAGAAGAAAGGGATATTAAGGAAACTATTCCATTCACAATTGTGCCACAGAAAATCAAATACCTAGGAATCAACTTAACCAAGTGTGTAAAGGACCTGTACAAAGAAAACTACAAGACAATGCTCCAAGAGATAAAAGAGGACACAAGGAAATGGAAACATATTCCCTGCTCATGGATGGGGAGAATCACTATCACTATCACTATCTTCCCGTTAATCATCTATTTGCTAGAGCGGGCACCAGTAATATCTCCATATGTCCTGTCTCATGCTAATAGAACCCAAAGGCATCCACTTGCTCCAGGAACATAAAGAGCCTCAAACTATCATATTAGGTCACGGGAATGACCTAATATAAATGTTACTGGTATTTGGCATATCAAATACTACACGAGCAGCTTGCCAGGTTTGCCGTGCGGGTGGCATACTGTTGTAGTCACCTCTAAATAAAGCATTTATAGATGAACCACGTGGCCGCTAGCGGCCGGGCAAGCCGGGCTATGATAGTCTGGTCTGCTGGGTGGAGTTGTGACAAGAGGGAAGACATGGAGTTGTGACGAGAGACAATCAACGTTGTCAAAATGGTAATATTCCCTGGAACTCTGTACAGATTCAATGCAGTCCCTATAAGGATACCCATGACATTTTTCAAAGAAATTGACCAAACGCTCCAAAATTTGTATGGAACAGTAAACCCCCAAGGACAGCTAAAGCAATCCTCGGGAAAAAGAAGATGGGAGGCATCACCTTTCCCAACTTCAAATTATAATACAAGGCAGTAGTAATTAAAACAGCGTGGTATTGGAATAAAAACAGACCTGTGGACTTATGGAATAGAATTGTGTATACTGACACCCAACCTCAAACACATGATCATTTAATCTTTGATAAAGTTGCAAAAAGTCCAAAATGGTGTAAGGAAAGCCTCTTCAACAAGTGGTGTTGGGAAAACTGGGCAGCGACATGTAAAAAAATGAATTTGGACCTGTGTCTAACACCATGCACAAAAATCAGATCAAAATGGATTAAAGATCTCAATATCAGACTTGAATCCATAAAGTACACTGAAGAAAATATAGGAAAAACCCTCCACGACATTGAAGCTAAAGGCATCTTCAAAGGTGAAACATCACTAACAAAGCAACTAGAAGAAAAGATTAACATATGGGACTATATGAAACTTATGAGCTTCTGCACCTCAAAAGAAACAGTGGCTAAGATACAAAGGCAGTTCACAGAATGGGGAAGAATTTTCACCCAATACCCATCAATAAGGGGTTAATATCCAGGATATATCAAGCAATCTCATTTAACAAAACAAAAACACATAAGACTTATCCTGCAACAAACAGCAATGTTGTGCAATATCTTACACAAGGACTTAATGACTCCATGGTGAGATACAACAATCTTCACTAACTTTCTTCTAAGGAAACATCTTTTGATCATTTTTAGCAAATTCTTTATAAAAGCAATATAAAATAAATGATAGCTGGTCTGCTATAGGGGCAGGCTTAAGAGGTGTTTGGGACAATTGGAAATAATGTGGTGGGAAGGTGCAATGGTGGTAGGAATGGTGTTGGAATATTAAATGTCTGTAACAAATCATCATGAACAACTTTGTAAAATTAATTATATGAGAGAAAATAAAAAAGATAGGAAAAATTGTTGGCCAATAATACCAATACTATTGAAGTTTACAAACTCTGCTCTAGTTTCTAGACCCCCATAATTTTGTTATACATCTCTACATGTTTAGTCTCTAAAATTGTGTGAACACATAGCGACAAAGTGGGTGCAGAAAGTTTACTAGAAAACTTACTTTTAAATATCTATTCTATTCCCTATCTTTTAAGTATGTAATTCTAATAAATCTATCATCTTGTTCTACCATTTTTTAGTGATGGTGGGGAAAAATTTATTAATTTCTTATATTTACCAAATTGTCTCACCACTATCCAAGTACATTTGAATTTAATTTCATATTCATATATCCATTTTACAAATAATTTTCAAGTACCTATTGTATATGATGTATGGTCTTGATTTCATTTTTTTAGTATTATCATAACACCGTGAGTAGACATTTAGAAAAGCTGTTTAGACAATTGGATAAAGAAACTATGGTAAATCTACACAGTGGAATACTATGCAACTGCTAGGAAGAATGAAGTCATTTGCCTATAAATGGGTGCACATGGAAGAAGATCATGCTGAGTGAAATGAGTCAGGAGGACAGGGATAAAATAATTTCATTTCTTTGTGGAATATAAAAAATAGTATGAGACTAATATACAAGGTCAGGGAAAACAGAAACAAAAGAGGACTAGTCAATGATTGGAATCTACCACATGTTTGTTGGGGGGTAGAGGGTGGCTAAGATAAGAGAAGGGACCAGTTTGACAATAATAGTTGGAAACAGTAACACTAGACTAGAACTGAATATTGAAAGTAGGTAAAGGTATATACATGTCGGTATTGCAAACCAGAATGTGCAAAAGGAAAGAATGAGAGAAAGATAGAGAATAAAGGTGCCTGCCATTAGAGGCAAGTTGTTTGGGAGTGTGGGGAAGGAGACTTGAAACATTGGTGATGGTAAATGTACACTGGTAGAGGGATGGGTACTGGAACACTGTATGACTAAAATCTAATCATAAGCAGTTTCGTAATAGCATATTTCACGATGATTCAATAAAAATTATATTTAAAAAGTGTCATTGAGTTGAAATCATTCAAATTAGAGCTTTACAACTGTACCCAGAGACCAGACCATCACAGCCTGGATCATCGACACCCACCCCTACAGCAGTTTTTTTTTTCAATCCAGCCCAGGTATGCTGAACCAGAGACTCTCAGACATGGGGGCAGAGCTGCTACTTGCTCTCCCTGTGCCCAGCTGCTCGTGAGGCGCCCAGGAGGCAGCGGCGGGTTCTAGCCCTGGCCTGTCACCACAGCAGAGCTTCACAACAAACCAGACCACCCTCCCCTACTCCGTGGGGTCCGCCATTTTCCACAACCGGACTTCCCTCTCATCACAATTCCACCCAGCAGACCAGACTATCACAGCCCGGATCATCCACACCCTCCCTGCAGCAGTTTTTTTCAATCCGGCCCAGGTATGCTGAACCGGAGACTCTCAGACATGGGGGCAAAGCTGCTACTTGCTCTCCCTGTGCCCAGCTGCTTGTGAGGGGCCCAGGAGGCATGGCGGGTTCTAGCCCTGGCCTGCCACCCCAGCAGAGCCTCACAACAAGCCAGATGACCCCTCGACTCCATGGGGGCTGCCATCTTCCACATCGGACTTCCCTCTCGTCACAACTCCACCCAGCAGATCAGACTATCACAGCCTGGCTCGCCCGGACGCTAGCGGCCGCGGTTCATCAATAAATGCTTTATTTAGAGGTGACTACAACAGTATGCCACCCACATGGCAAGCCTGGCAAGCTGCTCGTGTAGTATTTGATATGCCAAATACCAGTAACATTTATATTAGGTCATTCTCGTGACCTAGTATAATGGTTTGAGGCTCTCTATGTTCCTGGAGCAAGTGGATACCTTTGGGTTCTACTAGCATGAGACAGGACATATGGAGATACTACTGGTGCCCGCTCTAGCAAATAGAGCCACATGCAAGGCAAGTTCCTAACTACTATCTCTCATGCCCTCACCATGAATTTTAAAATTTCAATTATGATATTTTAGTTTTTAGCCTTTCTTGTTAGCTTCTTTATTCAACTTCTATTCTCTATTGAGGTTTTCTGTATTTTCATGCATTAATGCATTGAATCATTTGAATATTTTCTTTTCATTATTTGACATATTTATAAGACTTCAAAATATTTTCTTTTTTTAGTTTCTATTAAATAGGTTCTGTGATAGGTTCAGTTGGATTGCTTTTTCTCATAGGTCTAGGTTATTAATTTCCATTTCTTTACATTATGAGCATTTGTTAGTTGAAAATTAGATATTATGGGGCCGGGCGATAGTCCAGCAGGTGGGGAGTTTGCCTTGCACGGCCAGCCTCTGCCGGCTCAGGATCGATCCCGGCATCCCATATGGTCGCCCGAGCACCGCCAGGAGTAATTCCTGAGTGCAGAGCCAGGAGTAACCCCGAGCGTTGCCGGGTGTGAGCCAAAAAAGAAAAAAAAAAGAAAAATTAGATATTATGTTGTATTGATTCTGTATTCTATATTGTTCTAAAATTTTGTTGTAACACATTGTGAATACTAAGAATATATAAATTTAACTACTCAGGTTGTATAATATTTTATTTTTTAACCTTCCAACTGCCACATTTTGAATGACCACTTGGTTGTATTCCCTCTATTGGCATATTTTAGTAGCTTGTCAGGAATTAGAACAGATTCTTCCTGGGGTGGGCAGCTGGCGGGCTGGGCGCCTGGGGTCGTGGTAGAGCCCCAGGCCTTGGCAGAAGATGGAACTACAACCCCTAAAAGTCTGAGTGGAAGAGGAAGTAAACAGACATTTTGAACTCTCAACCGGCCTGTTTCCACCCTAAGGTATTCTCCCTGTGCGGCTGGCCGGCGGGCAGCCACTCACGCGCCCGCTTATTAATACAACAACTAGGAAATTCACAACAAGGGAAGGTAATACCCTCAAGAAAAAAAGAAAGTACACTAGAGGAATCTATCCTTGAACCCATAGCACCAGGGGAAACAACGTAGATCCCCAGTTCGAAGAACAGATGAAGAAATCAGCCCTGAAGACTCAAAAAGAATGCAGATGTGCATGACCTCTCTGACAATGAATTTAGAGAAGAAAGTGGTAGGATGTTTAAGGAGCTCAACGAAAAATGGAGTAGATATTCAATTAAATACAGGAGAACATAAACGAAGCAGTTGAAAGGGCAGTCAATAAATTACGGGAGGAAATGAGAGCAGAAATGAGAACCATGCAAATAGAAATATCATCACTTAAAAACTCAGTAGATGAAATGAAAAACACAATAGGGGCTCTCAACAGTAGGATGACAGCAGTGGAAGAGAGAATCAGTGAAACTGAAGATGAGCTGTAGAAAGCACTCAGAGAACTACATAAGATGGAAAAAAAGACCAGAAAATGAATCAGCAATGGAACAGAGAACAATGGGATGAAGCCAGGCAGAACAACATAAGAATCATCGGAGTCCCAGAGGGACAGAGAAAGTAACCCCTAAGGAAATTAAAACAGTCATAAAACATCCTGGCTGAAAAGTTCCCGAGTTAAAGGACGAAGGCATCCAGATCCAAGAAGCGCGACCGCGTACCAAGCAAGAAGAGACCCCAATAGAAAGACCCAAAGAAACATCCTAATCAAAGTAATGGATGCCATAGACAGAGACATAATTCTTCAGGCAGCAAGATCAAAGAAGGAAATTCTATACAAAGGAGCATCCACTTAACTTTCAGCAGACTTCTCAGAAGACAACCTCCAAGCCCAAAGGCAGTGGTGGGATATAGTAAAAAAACTTAATGAAATGAATGCCTCAGCAAGAATTCTTTATCCAGCTAAACTCTCACTCAGATTTGAAGGACAGATATACAACTTCTTGGATAAACAACAGCTTAGAAACTTTGTAAAATCAAAACCAACCTTAAAAAGAAGGACTGAAAGATCTACTATAAGACGAGACATAACCCAAAGAACAACAAACCTATACAGAAAGTTGGCACAAAATCCCATGACAATAATCTCTCTCACTGGCATTGGTCTAAATGCACCAGTTAAGAGACACAGAGTGGCAAAATGGATCAAAAAATTGAATCCAACATTCTGCTGCCTTCAAGAAACACACCTGAACAATCAGAGCAAAGACAGGCTCAAAATAAAAAAAGGCTGGAAAACAATCCTTCACTCAAACAACCCATCCAAAAAGGCTGGGGTAGCCATAATGGTATCCGACAACATAGACTTCAGGCTGAAGAAGGTCAGAAGGGACAGTGAAAGTCACTTCTTAATAGTCAAGGGATGCATATATCAGGAAGAAACCAGCTATTAAACATATTTGCACCCAACGAGGGGCCAGCAAAATACCTAAAACAACTACTAATAGACTTCAAAGAAGACATTGACAGCAACACAATTGTAGTTGGAGACTTCAACACTGCTCTATCAACCCTGGATAGATCAACAAGATTGAAACTTACCAAGGAAATACTGGCCCTAAAAGAAGAGATGGAAGAAAGAGGGCTGGTAGACATATACAGGGCATTTCATTCCCAAAAAGCTGAATACACTTTCTTCTCCAGTGCACATGGAACATGCTCCAAAATAGATCACATGCTGAGCCATAAATCATACCTCCATAAAATCAAGAAGATAGAAATTGTGCCAACTATTTTTTCAGACCATGAGGCACTGAAAATAGAAGTTAATTGTACACAAAAATGGAGACCAATACCAAGTACCCTGGAAACTAAACAGCTCACTGCTGAACAACCAGCAAGTCATAAAAGAAATCAAAGAGGAAATCCAAAGATTCCTGGAAACAAATGAGACTGAAGACACGAATTACCAGAACTTGTGGGATACAGCAAAAGCAGTGTTAAGAGGCAAGTTCATAGCTCTTCAAACATTCATCAGAAAAAGAAGAAAAGGCCATCATAAACAGTCTGACTTCACAACTTAAGATCTTAGAGAGTGATCAACAAAAGGAGCCCAACCCAAGCAGAAAGAAAGAAATAATAAAACTTAGAGCAGAAATCAATGAGATGGAAAGTCAAAAAACAATCCAGAAGATCAACGAAACCAAAAGCTGGTTCTTTGAAAAAATAAACAAGATTGACAAACCACTTGCAAGACTTGTAAGAAAAGGAAAAGAGAGAACCCAAATAAATAGAATCAGAAATGAAAACGGGGACATCACAACAGAAACCACAGAAATTCAAAAGATCATCAGAGATTACTATGAGAGCCTGTACGCCACAAAACAAGAGAACCTAGAAGAAATGGACAAATTCCTGAATTCCTATAGCCTCCCAAGTCTGCAACAAGAAGATTTGGAATACCTCAACAAACCTATCTCCATCGAGGAAATAGAATCGGTAATCAAAAGTCTCCCCAAACACAAAAGCCCAGGTCCAGATGGATTCACCAGTGAATTCTACAAAACCTTTTAAAGAGGACCTACTCCCAATTCTTTTCAAGCTCTTCCAGCAAATTGAAGAAACAGAAACACTCCCAAATAGCTTTTACGAGGCACATATCACCCCTGATACCCAAAGCAGACAGAGATGCCACAAAAAAGAGAAAACTACAGACCAATCTCCCTGATGAATACAGATGCTAAGATCTTCAACAAAATACTAGCAAATAGAATCCAAAGAGTCATCAAAAGATTATACACCATGACCAAGTGGGGTTCATCCCGGGAATGCAAGGATGGTTCAACATCCGCAAGTCAATCAACATAATACATCATATCAACAAAAAGAAAAATAAAAACCATATGATCATATCAATAGATGCAGAGAAGGCATTTGACAAGATTCAACACCACCCGTTCATGATAAAAGCTCTCTGTAAAATGGGGATTGAAGGAACCTTCCTCAAGATAATCCAGGCCATCTACTACAAGCCCACAGCGAGCATCATTCTCAATGGGGAAAAGCTGAAAACCTTCCCTTAAGATCAGGGGACAAGACAAGGCTGCCCACTCTCACCACTTCTATTCAATATAGTACTGGAAGTACTTGCCATAGCAATCAGGGAAGAAAAAAGACATTAAGGGCATCCAGATAGGAAAAGGGAAGAAGCCAAGTTATCACTATTTGCAGATGGCATGATATTATACCTGGAAAACCTGAAACTCTCTCACCAAGAGGCTCCTAGAAATAATACATTCCTATAGTAGAGTGGCAGGGTACAAAACCAATGACCCAAAAGTCAATGGCCTTCCTATATGCAAACAGCGAAAAGAGAAGAAAGGGACATTAAAGAAACTATCCCATTCACAATTGCCCCAGAAAATCAAATACCTAGGAATCAGTTTGACAAAGAATGTAAAGGTCTCTACAAAGAAAACTACAAAACGTTACTTCAGGAAATAAAAGAAGACCTGAGGAAATGGAGACACATTCCCTGCTCATGGATTGGAAGGATTAACATTATCAAAATGGTAATACTCCCTAGAGCTTTATACAGATTCAATGTGGTCCCCCTATAAAGATACCCATGATGTTCTTCAAAAGAAATTGAACAAACACTCCTGAAATTTGTATGGAATAATAAACCCCCACGAATAGCTAAAGCAATCCTTGGGAAAAGAAGATGGGAGGTATCACTTTCCCCAACCTCAAGCTCTACTATAGAGCAGTTGTAATTAAGACAGTGTGGTATTGGTATAGAGACAGACCCGTAAACTTATGGAATAGAACTGAATATTATTTTTTTTTTTTTTTATTTTTTTTAATTTTTTTATTTTTACAATTACAAAGATATACAATTAAAAAGTTCATATTTGGGTTTTTGGTCATACAGTGTAGCAGCACCCATCCCGCCACCAGTGCCCATCTCCCACCACCAACGTCCCGGTTCCCTCCCCCTCCCCCCAGCCCTCCTCCATGGCAGGTTCTTTATTTCTTTCCATTTTCTCTCTCTTTCTCTTTTCCTTCCTCTCCAGACTATGGATTACAGAACATACATTAAAGGGTTGTCATGTGTATCCTTTTTGCCTCTATTTAATGCTCAGTTCTAGGTTGGCATTAGTACCCTCACAATTGTTAGCACACTGTTCCATTTTCTGTCTTACCTAGCCTCTGACTCCCACACGTTTGTGATAATTTCCACCTTTGACAGGACCTCCTGATGTATGTTTCACTTGACCTTGGATATTGGTATCATAATATGTACCTATATATTTATGTTATGCAGATAAATGCAGTCATTCTGTAACTGTCTCTCTCCTTCTGGCTAATTTCGCTCAACATAATCTTCTCCATGTCCCATCCATTTGTAGGCAAATTTTATAACTTCATTTTTCCTAACAGCTGCATAGTATTCCATTGTGTAGATGTACCAAAGCTTTTTATCCAGTCATCTATTTTTCGGGCACTCGGGTTGCTTCCAGATTCTGGCTATTGTGAATAATGCTGCTATGAACATAAAAGTAGGGATGGTGTTTCCGCTGCGTATTTTTGGTTTCCCAGAGTAGATTCCCAGGAGTGGTATGGCTGGGTCAAATGGGAGTTCAATTTCTAGTCTTTGGAGGAATGTCCATATTGTTTTTCCAGAAAGGCTGTACCAGCCCGGCATTCCCACCCAACAATGGATGAGTGTCCCCTTTTTCCCCACACCCACGCCAGCACTTGTTGTTCTTGTTCTTTTGAATATGTGCCAGTCTCTGTGGTGTAAAGTGGTATCTCATTGTTGTTTTGATTTGCATCTCTCTGATGATTAGTGATGATGAGCATTTTTTCATATGTTTTTTGGCCATTCGAATTTCTTCCTTGCTGAAGTTTCTGTTCATTTCTTCTCCCCATTTTTTGATGGGGTTGTTTGTTTTCTTCTTGTAAAGTTCTACCAGTGCCTGATATATCCTGGATATTAACCCCTTATCAGATGGGTATTGGGTGAATATTCTTTCCCATTCTGTGGACTGCTTTTTGTATCTTAGTCACTGTTTCTTTTGAGGTGCAGAAGCTTTTTAGTTTCATGTAGTCCCATATATTTATCTTTTCTTCTAGTTGCTTTGTTAGAGATGTTTCATCTTTGAAGATGCCTTTAGCTTCAATGTCATGGAGGGTTTTTCCTATATTTTCTTCAATGTACTTTATGGATTCAAGTCTGATATTGAGATCTTTAATCCACTTTGATCTGATTTTTTGTGCATGGTGTTAGACACAGGTCCAAATTCATTTTTTTTACATGTCGCTGCCCAGTTTTCCCAACACCACTTATTGAAGAGGCTTTCCTTACTCCATTTTAGACTCGTTGCACCTTTATCAAAGATTAAATGATCATGTGTTTGAGGTTGGGTGTCAGGATACTCAATTCTATTCCATAGGTCCACAGGTCTGTTTTTATTCCAATACCATGCTGTTTTAATTACTACTGCCTTGTAGTACAGTTTGAAGTTGGGTAAGGTGATGCCTCCCATCTTCTTTTTTTCCCGAGGATTGCTTTAGCTATCCTTGGGGGGTTTATCGTTCCATACAAATTTCAGGATTGTTTGGTCAATTTCTTTTGAAGAATGTCATGGGTATCCTTCATAGGGACTGCATTGAATCTGTACAGAGCTCTAGGGAGTATTACCATTTTGACAATGTTGATTCTCCCCATCCATGAGCAGGAATGTGTTTCCATTTCCTTGTGTCCTCTTTTATCTCTTGGAGCAGTGTCTTGTAGTTTTTCTTTGTACAGGTCCTTTACACACTTGGGTAAGTTGATTCCTAGGTATTTGATTTTCTGTGGCACAATTGTGAATGGAATTGTTTCCCTTAATATCCCTTTCTTCTCTTTCGTTATTTGTATATAGGAAAGCCACCGACTTTTGCGTGTTGATTTTGTATCCTGCCACTCTACTATATGCGTCTATTGTTTCTAGGAGTTTTTTGGTAGAGAGTTTAGGGTTCTCTAGGTATAATATCATGTCATCTGCAAATAATGATAGCTTGACTTCTTCCTTGCCTATCTGGATGCCCTTGATGTCCTTTTCTTCTCTGATTGCTATGGCAAGTACTTCCAGTACTATATTGAATAAAAGAGGTGAGAGTGGGCAACCTTGTCTTGTCCCTGATCTCAGGGGGAAGGCTTTCAACTTTTCCCCATTGAGAATGATGCTCGCTGTGGGCTTTTGGTAGATGGCTGTAACTATCTTGAGGAAAGTCCCTTCAATTCCCATTTTCTGGAGGTTTTAATCATGAGCGGGTGCTGGATCTTGTCAAATGCTTTCTCTGCGTCTATTGATAGGATCATATGGTTTTTTATTTTTTCTCTTATTGATATGATGTATTATGTTGATTGACTTGCGAATGTTGAACCATCCTTGCATACCGGGATGAATCCTACTTGGTCATGATGTATAATCTTCTTGATGAGTCTTTGGATTCTGTTTGCTAGTATTTTTGTTGAAGATCTTAGCATCCGTGTTCATCAGGGATATTGGTCTGTAGTTTTCTTTCTTTGTGTTGTCTCTCCCTGCTTTGGGTATCAGGGTGATATGTGCCTCGTAGAAGCTGTTTGGGAGTGTTTCTGTTTCTTCTATTTCCTGGAAGAGCTTGAACAGGACTGGCAGTAGGTCCTCCTTAAAGGTTTGGTAGAGTTCACTAGGGAATCCGTCTGGACCTGGGCTTTTGTGTTTGGGAAGACTTTTTAATTACTGTTTCTATTTCCTCAATGGTGATAGGCTTATTCAGGTATTGGAGGTCTTCTTGTTTCAGCCGTGGGAGGTTATAGGACTTCAGGAATTGATCCATTTCTTCTAGATTCTCATGTTTCCACGGCATACAGGCTCTCAAAGTAATCTCTGATGATCTTTTGGATTTCTGTGGTTTCTGTTGTGATGTCACCCTTTTTATTTCTGATTCTGTTTATTTGGGTTCTCTCTTTCCCTGTCCTTACAAGTCTTGCCAATGGTTTGTCAATCTTGTTTATTTTTTCAAAAAACCAGCTCTTGGTTTCATTAATCTTTTGGATTTTGTTTTTTGGTTTCCAACTCATTGATTTCCTCTCTAAGTTTTATTATTTCCTTTTTTTTCTGCCTGGGTTGGGCTCCTTTTTTGTTGGTCTTTCTCTAATGTCTTCAGCTGTGTAGTCAGGTTATTTATGTGGGCCCTTTCTTGTTTCCTGATGAATGCTTGCAGAGCTATAAACTTCCCTCTTAACACGGCTTTTGCCGTGTCCCACAAGTTCTTATAGTTGGTGTCTTCATTTTCATTTGTTTCCAGAAATCTTTGGATTTCCTGTTTGATTTCTTCTATGACCCATTTGTTGTTCAGGAGTGGGCTGTTCAGTTTCCAGGTGTTTGGTTTGACTCCCTGTTTCTGTGTACTGGTTAACTTCCATTTTCAGTGCATCATGGTCTGAAAAGATAGCTGACACAATTTCTATCTTTTTTATTTTATTGAGGTATGCTTTGTGGCTCAGCATGTGGTCTATCTTGGAGAATGTTCCATGTGCACTAGAGAAAAATGTGTATTCAGCTTTTTTTGGCATGAAAAGCCCTGTATATATCCACTAGCTCTCTTTCTTCCATTTTCTTCCTTCCAGGCCAATATTTCCTTGGTGAGTTTCAGTCTTGTTGATCTATCCATCGTTGATAGAGCAGTGTTGAAGTCTCCAACTATTATTGTGCTACTGTTAATGTCTTCTTTGAGGTCTCTTAGCAGTTGTTTTATGTATTTTGCTGGCCCCTCGTTGGGTGCATATATGTTTAGTAGTGTAATTTCTTCCTGGTGTACATACCCTTAAGTAATAAGAAATGGCCTTCGTTGTCCCCTTCTAACCTTTTTCAGCCTGAAGTCTATATTATCTGATACTAATATGGCCACACCAGCCTTTTTGGAGGAATTGTTTGCATGGAGAATGGTCTTCCAACCTTTGACTTTGAGTCTGTGTTTGTTCTGATTATTCAGATGTGTTTCTTGTAGACAGCAGAATGTTGGGTTCAATTTTTTAATCCATTTTGTTACTCTGTGTCTCTTAATTGGTGCATTTAGACCATTGACATTGGAGAGATTATTGTCATCGGATTTTGTGCCATCTTTCTGTTTGTGCTTGTTGTGCTTATGGGTTTGGTGCGTATTACAGTAGACCCTTCAGTCCTTCTTTTAAAGGTTGGTTTGAGTCCATGAAGTTCCTGAGTTGTTTGCTTATCCATGAAGTTGTGTATCTTTCCTTCATATCTGAATGTGAGTCTGGCCGGGTAAGGAATTCTTGGTGAGGCCTGCAGTTCATTCAGCCTTTTCCCAATATCCCACCATTGTTTTCTTGCACCAGTGTTTCATCGAGAAGTCTGCTGTAAATCTTAGAGATGTTCCTTTGTATGTGATTTCCTTCTTTGATCTTGCTGCTTTCAGTATTCTATCTCTATCTATAGTTTTGTCATTTT